>JH431187.1:2733-26403 GCA_000239455.1 Strigamia maritima
CTTCTAGTTCTAGCTCCTCGTCCAGAAGTCGATCTCCCCCAGATCGAGAAAGCATAAATATGCCAAATATTCGCATTGGACTCGATCAATCACAAAAGCTCGTCTAAAAGACAACACCTATATCGAAGTCTCGCCAAGCGCTTTAATACATTTAAGTCTAGAAGATTTACAAGTATTAGGACAAGCTTGGAGTCAAGGGATCACTAGGGAACAGAATGTTCAAACAAATGTTCAATCCATTCTCACTGTTAGGAACAGTTGTCCTTTGAAAGGGACAGATATTGTAGCGTTCGATGGTACACAATCTGATTGTGTAAGGTTTCTCAATGCTGTAGAAGCAGTTGCACCGACGAGAGGAATTACTTTAGATGAAGTAATTCATAAAAATATAGCAATTTTTCTTACTGGACCAGCATACACATTGTATGTCTATATAAAAAACACACTTTCGAATTGGAAAGATTTTGTCTCAAAGTTTAAAGATCGATTTGATTTGTCCGAAATGGCCAAGACAAATCTTCTAAAAAACATGAAGCAAAAAGATGGGGAATCCATTTACAATTTTGTATTGAGATACAATGACTTGTGGGTACAACAGAGTACGACCAGTGTGAAATCAGCTGCTTTCGAAATATTTACTAACGCCAATCCCATTGGTAAGAATATCAATAAATCAACTGGTTTAAGAAGATTGGAAAATATTCAATCTATTGTAAAGGAAGTAACAAAGAATAAATTTCTATATGACGAATAATGACGAATGGGATCCCTCATCATAAAAAAAAAGAAAATAGAAATATGAAGTTATTTAAGTAATAACAAATAAGAATTAGTTGAAAAACTAAAAGGCTACTTTTTCATACGAAAAATTGGATATTGAAATTAATATTCACTCGAGATAACGGTTGCTAATCCCATACTTTTTAAGTAGAAAAAGTGGTAAGATTATTCAACTAGTTTTACCTAAAACTATATTTTCGCCCAGGTAATTTAAATATGAATGTACGTATTGGACCTTCCTCAGGCAATGGTCAACTGCGGTGGAAGCTCGCAGCTGGCCAATGTGGTGAAAAGATGAAAATCGGCACTTCGGGATTTTGACGCAAAATCGATATCAGTCCGGCGGGAGCCAAGGGCCCGGATGCGGCCAAAAAGTGGCGAGATTCCCGTCGATCAAAAAGTCAGCTCGAAATCGGCCGAATTCGGTTCCGCCAAATAGCGGATCATGTCCAGAATGCCTTGCTTAGTATCCGACCTTAAATTCAGAATTTTTGGGCAAGCGGTTTCCTCGGAATCTGAGAAAGACCGCTTTGAAACCGAAATCCAGGTTTCTATGATGTCCTTGGCGATACGCGTCCCGGAAATCTCGATTGGCTTGACGGCGTCGGCACAACACGGCTTCGGGCAGGCAGCGACGTTGGTTCCCGGTTCCTGCAATAATCGTCGATTATCGCACAACGTTTGCGAAACGCGCGATATGAAGAAAAATCGTATTTCGGCGCGTCTTGGCCTCGTCTTTCGGTTACCAATGGCGACGAATGTCGGCGAACGTTGCGTCGACGTGCCCGGGCCTCGGCGCACGTATTCAGCGGGAAAACAACTCGGTGTGGCCGCGGACGAACCGCTTACAGTGCCGGCAATGATAAAAAGCCAAATTAAATGTTTGAAACGAGAAAACTCACACATAAGGTCCATAAAAGGCAATTCCTGGTTTATTGAGCAGGTAGAACAAAACGGACGCCATCTTGGCGGTACAGACACGGGAACCAGAGTGAGAAGTCTAGAACCCAGACTAGAGACCAGTCACAACATGAATTTTCCATGACATCACAACAGTATGTCATGAAAAATGCTCTAACAAGCAAAACGTTATAAAACACGACAAGTTGTCATGACATCATGACAAAGTGTCGTGTTTGATGCTTATACAAGTCAAAAGATCACAGAACATGATGATACAAGCCAGATCAACTAACATTACATTCTAAAGTTATCTATTACATAGCAGGCATGTCCAATGATCACAGGTAAGGGAAGAGATACATTTCTGTGTACTTATTACATGCATATTGGCACAATAAATATCAGGAAAATTCTCAAACAATTCTCAAACACCAAAATATAATATATGACTCTGTTTTTACATAAAATAAACAGAGTCCTACAATTGTTTACAAACACATAAGTACACATATACACATGGGCCAAACAATAAACTATAAACCTATTATAGTGATAAAACCTTTAAAATAAAAATCTGATCTGAGATTGGTTCTGCACACTTGCAGACCTAAATATTCCAATTTACAATATACTAACAATGAATATATAAGACAAAGTCATTAAATTATCAAACCGCAATCTTCATTAGATTAAATGAGGGATATTAGGTTAACTGTCCGACTGGACAGTGTATACGTAAAACGCATTAAAACATAAACCACTGAAGAAGACTGGTGAAAGGCCTATGGTAGATAGAATAATGAAAGATTAAACTAGAAGTATATCCACAATGTGTGACGGTCCAATACCGTAGTAAGGTATAATTTGCCACCAGAGGGCGCGATTTGCCAAAATCGCGCCAAGTTTGAAATAAGAAATAATAGTTTTTCATATAATATTGCTTTGATTTATTTATGTGATAGATAAAGGAGATATTTATTATATTTTAATGAATATATAAACTAGAAATAAATAATGAATTTTATGATTCATTGTTTATGCAAATTTGACGCTAAAATCATCGATAAAGATGATTGTTTTAGCAAAATAGTTAATAAATATTGTTGTAATGTTTATTCAAGTAATATAAGACTATTTAGAGATAAGAATACTTTAATTATAGATGTAAATAAAGTTAACCCTAAATATTACCATGTGCTTTTTGGAATATTTAAGATATTCTAAAGGGTTCACAGAACCTCAAACAAGGAATTGATTTGATTGGATTAAATCAATATGACTCATTATGAATCACTGATATGCAAATCAGATAATCTGCTTATCAGTATCTCTGTTCCCTGATTGGGGGAAACTCAGGAAACCCCATGGTCTCATGGTATATAAGCTCTTGCAAGAGCTTATTCTGGGTCTTTGTATTGAATTTTGTGAATCTGTATGATTGTTTGTGTATAACTGTACCTGTGAATTCAGAGTCTGTATCACCTTGTAGTTTGTGAACCGGCAGGATTTAAATCCGTAAAGTCCGTAGCTTACCTGCCGTAAAAAGCAGAAGGTATATATACCAAGAATATAACTTGTTACTTTTGTATGTGAATTTAGCGTATTTGCATTGTTATGCTGAGATCACCCTGGCCGGGTTACAATTCTTACCGTATCGGAGGGATTGTTAACTGTCACTTGAAACAACATGTTTGGTTATAATCCGGAGTGCCATTTCTTTGGCCCAGGAATCTCTTTGATTCCATTTAACCAGTTTCTTCTCACTAATTTATTTGTAAAGTTTCCACAGTCTCTTTGGCTGATTTATGATCGATTCCGATCGTAAATCAGTGTCATTTACCGTATTGGCGATACCACGTGGTATCACTATATAGTTTATGACGATATAAAGCATGAACGACGGATGGATCGCGTCATGCACCCAGTTAGGAGCCCGAAAATAGGACCAAGAAGGCCGGAAAACATCTTTAGTAATTATTATTTTGTTATAATTATTGTTTTTATTAGTTAAATGCAAGTTTTCCTGCTATTAGATTAATCTAGTTTCTATAATTTATGTTTATATATCTCTGTTATTGTTATATTTCGATATGTTAAGATCAGATCATTGTATTTTGCAATGATCCAGAATAAATGTTATGATTTGAGAAGTTCCTGTGTTGTTATAATTATTTATGATTCATTTTCGATCCAGTTTGCACAAGTCTCTAGATTGTTTTATGTGCTTATTTCGATAAGTGGAGGTTTTATGCAAGTTTCTTTTCCACGTTTGATTACTCTGCATTTTTGATATTTTACTCGATATTGCTTAATATCAGAGTTCTGAAAAGCGAGATCGTCACATAAGTGATCTGAAAGTCGTTGACACAAATATCGAATCAAATAATGTGGATTGATTCTTAGTATGGTTCAATCCAGGTTTTCACTATGTCATCAAACCAAAACCGAAGAAAAGAGGTGTAAATGGTCCCGCTATTGCCATATGTCAACAAAAGAGGCAGAGAAATCACATTCACGTAATACACTACACGTTATCTCAAATTGGGAGGTGGGAACATAAGAGGGAGAAAAATACATAGACATAAATTACTCATTTATAGTCGGCACCGTTCTTATGTTACATTCTGCTCAAATTTCCTAGTTCAATGGGGGATAGTAGGTCCTGTTGACCTTAGTCCGGCTAACTCACCCACTGCACAGAAGCGATGGTAACTGGAGCTCGGCGGCTGTTGTTACGTGATGGCCGCCAAGGTCAAGGGTGTGTTGTCAACAGGCTGGTTACTGCAGTACCGTTTTAGCATGTGTATGCCCGGTTATGTGATTTTGAAATTTTGCACATCGTTTTGAATAAAGTGCTTACCGGCTTGGTTGTCACAATTTACAATTATTTTTCCAAAATCCAAACATCGAACATTACTGACTTCCTCTAGACAACGTTCTTTGACTAGTTCAGGTAACGCTATAAGCTCCGCCTTCATAGCGCTCATAGTGACTGAGCCTTGCTATGTCGTCCGTCAAAGAATTAAGTTATTCCCAATTGTTATGAGATAATCCGTTACTTACTTTCAGTCTGATATTGTAGTTGCCCAACTGGTAACTAAATAACAATTAACTCTCAAGTTTGATTCACTACTCAAACGTATATCTTTATAAACTTTTGTGCTAACAACATAATTCCAGAGATGCATCATGCAATTCCAATGCACAAGCTTTGGTTTTGCATTATAACGCGCCAAGATGCTAATTGCTATACACATGTTAGGTCTAGTATACCTGGATAAGAATAATAATATGTCAACCATGGTCCGATATGGATACTGACTTGCATCGTCATCATCGAGATTTAGTTCCTTAAGATTGAAACACTTTAAATGGCTCCATAGTCTTCTTAAAAACTTATTTAATCTTTTCAAAATCTCTTCAATATATGAAGTTTAACTAAACTTCATACTATCCCGTTCCCGAATGATGTCAATACCTAAGAATCTCTTTGTTTTCCCAAATCAACACATTTGAATGACTTATTCAACCATCCAATTATGTGTGACTTGGTCTTCTCATTTTAGCAAAAATAATAATAATGTCGACATAAAACAAAATAAGAGCATCCCAGTTAAGTCTGTATACACATTCAGTTGAAGTGAACTTAATAAAACCCAAATTAACAATTTCTTCACTCAATTTTAAGACGGTAGCTCCATGATGCCTCACGTAAGACGGGTATCAACTGTTACGTTGTACTCAAGGGGTTGGGAGCTCTGCTAGTCCTGGGGCCAGGAACAGCACTCCCTTGCCATCTTACTCCAAGATGGTGCCCGAGGCTGCCAGCTTTGTTGTCAGGTTGTCATGGGGACTCACAAGTCGCCATCATGTCCACGTCACAACTCGACCCTGAGAAGCGTTATGCAAGAGAGGTATGACTGCCGCTAAAATGGCAGATATCTCGCGAACCGTTTGGCCTACGACAATGGGCCTAGTGCCATTCAATTCGTCTCGCCTTCGCGCTTTGACTGATACCAAATTCAGCCTGGCACTTAAATTCGCCGAGTTGCGAAGCGATAAGCGATACCCTACAAAATCTGAAAACTAAAACATATGTTATTCAACAGAATAAAGACACTTGGCTTAAATAAATAACACAACAGATTTATATCATTTAGGGCTACGTTGGCAAGCTTTGGCTACCCCTAAAACTTAGAGTACACTGCCAGAGCAAGTGAACAATGCAAAACATACAAGCAAAAAGTCACAGAGTCAAGTTCACTTGACACTTATATAGCTCATGGTCACATGGCAATGTCATGTGACCAATTCTAGGCAGAATACAAACAAATGCAAGGCAGTAGATGAGACACATTGCCACTACTGCCAGCGCCATCTATTGATAAAATAATCAACCAAAATAGCTAATGCATCACCATTTACATCGAGATGAACGTGGGGATGCATGATAAATAATAAAAACATGCGATTAGCTCTTGCAAAAGCCCGGTTTGCAAGAAATGACCATGACAAATACAAATCCTATTGTATGTGTCATGTTTACAAAAACTTAAACACTTTTCTAAACAATAAACTAAATGACAACAAAACAGACAGTAATAAAAAGGACAGATGCGAGAGAACCCTCGCATCTTTCAACTTTATTTTAAAAACATAATAAAAATGTGACAGGGATAAATACCCGCCATCGGCGTACAACCGATTTACCCCTATTACGGTTGACAGGGGTACACATGGTATATAAGAAGGAGACTGCTACAAATCTCAAGCATGCTGCATAAAAAAAATAGTTATACAAAATGTTGGTGTGTAAACTGGAAAATGTGGTTTTTGTGCAATTAAGTCCATTGTGCAAGTATTTGTTTAAGTTGTTTTATTTGTTAGAACATTGCATTCTAAGATCAGAGGTTTTTGTTTTATTGTTTGCAGCCTCTGGTTGAATTGTTTGTTAAATTACCAATTGGTAAATTTATTTCATTCTCAGAATGTTGTTTTTATTTTATTAGACAGGTTAAGTGTGTGACTTGATTGTTTTCATGTATTATTTATCATGAGGTGATTCATCCACACCATCTAGATTAAGTGGATGAATATTGTGCCTGTTTGCTTGTGAAAAGCATATTTGATGACAGATATGGCATAACTGCACTTATGCTCTATTTTTGGCATACCTGTCATCAACTGATTGATTTGTTCTCTGTTTTGAGATTAATTTTTATACTCTCCTACACCCTCTCTTCCTGTATATTCACTTGTGCAAATGGCTGCTTAGTTGAGTGGCTCTTAAGAATAAATTTTCCATTGGATTTTATCATGCTTGTGTGAGTTTTTGTCAAGTTTCCATAATAGGAGCAAGTGTGGACAATGAGTGTGTGATGCAGGGCGAATTCAAGTCATTTTGCAGCAGGAATACATGTACGAAGCAAGGCATACTGAGGCAGAGTAGCAGTGTAGCACCTTTAGGCACTAGTTTCATGTTTGTACCTTATGTGGTTTTCTGTGTGCCCAAAGCAAACCAGTTGGGCAAAAATTCTGAATTTACTATGGGATACTAAGAAAGGTACGAGGAATTCAACTAGCCTATCGCCGGAGCGCTGTGACAATTATTTCGAGCCGACTTTTTGGAGTACGGGAATCGCGGCAACTTTTGGCCGCAGCCGGGCCACCGAGTCCCGCCAAACGATCTCGGATTTCCTATCGAAATTCAACTTTGCAGAAAACCTTGAAAAATCGCTTCCACTGTGATTTCTGGACATTGGAGTGTCCAAAGGTCCTGGCCACCACCGAGAGGTCAACACAAAAGAATAAAAATGTCTAAAAAAATAACGGCTCGGTTGGTGTCCAAGCCCGCCCACTATTCTGTGGCTAGCTGCTACAATGATTCAAGCGATAAAAATGAAAATGTCAACAGTACATTCTAGATAAGAAAAATATTATGGGTAAAAATAAAAAATTGTTGATTGTTCACACTGGAGATCAGATGTCTCGTGGCACCTCAGGCCGCTTGCAGGACGTCAGGTGGCTGTCCAGCGGCGCCGTCTTCGGGTTCTGGATCGACGGCGGGAGTGGAGGGTGAATTCTCGTCTGATGACGCCATCTCGACGCGAGACTTTCTCTGGCTCCTAAGTTGGCTGATGCCTTGAGGCCAACACATAGCAATGTAAGAGCCAAGACAATGCAGTAGATGAAACACACTGCTTCCACTGCCAATGCCATCTATTGACCAAATAGAGATCTAAAACAGCAAATGCATCACCATTACATCAAGATGAGCATGGTGATGTTCAATGAATAAACTAAACACTATTTCACAAGAATGAAATTAATCTTAACAACATTTTAACTACAAAGTCATTACAAATCAACTAAATACATTCCTGTGATAACACATGATAAATGCTATACTCTATTTATCATTTCGTGCGCGAAACTCCCATTGGTTAATAACCTATATTGTATCAAAAGTATATATTGTGACATTTTGTTTTAATCCTCTAGTTGAGCTAAGTCGAAAAATCATTGTTTTGTAGACCAAAAATGTGCATGCCATTGTTAACAAATGAAAATGCTTGTAAAATATGTTTAAAAAATTATTTACATTTGGGTTTTTCTATGGTTGCGCACATTTTTTGGCTATGAAACAATGATTTTTTGACTCGGATCGACTAGAGGATTAAAATAAGATGGCACAATATATACTTTCAGTAAAATATAGGTTATTAACCAATGGGAGTTTCGCGTACGAAATAATAAATAGAGTATAGTTGCACTATACATATACATCCGTACTCTAAGCACGGTCCACATTGTATGTCATGTACTCTACAGAACATACATTGTGCTTACAATTAAATAACACAACTTAAACGAATATAACCATTTTGATTTACCAATATGTCCCAGACACTCACAATGGTCCCTTTAAATTACAATGGTTATTTAAACTACTTCTAGTAGAATATATTTTCACATAATTGTTTCATTTATAACAACTATTCCTAATAGAGTTCTAACTTCCAATCAAATGACTACCAATCAAATAACTATCACATAATGGCAGCCGTCTAACCGTTTCAAGTGCCGACCATGATGTGGTTTGAATTCTGAAATCACTCATTAACATTTTGTAATATGTTTTGACACAAAGTTTTTAAACGATTAGCATCTAACCATTATGTGAAAATATCACTCACATTCCAATCTGTTGCAATTTTCTGCAATTTAAAATATCCCGCTACAAAATACTCTCGGACAAAACTACATTTGACTTTAATATGTTTTGTCTTAACATTTTCAACTTCATTTGTCATGAACTGGATGGAGCTAAGAGAATCTGAGAATATAACAGGGACAATGGTGCTGTTGCACAATCTAAGATTTTGGAAAATACTACTGACCCAATATCCTTCTCTGACTGCATTGACTAATGCAACAAACTGCACCTCCATAATGGATGTAGCAACCGAGCTTTGTTTGCCACAACCCCAGCTAACTACAGCCCCACCTATGTATAGAATGTAACCCCCAAAACTCCTACAAGTCTCGAGGTCGGTCGCCCAAGACGCATCTATATACATTTTAATATTTTCATTCGAACAACTTCTCAAATTAATTTGATAATGGGCTGTGTTGACAACGTATTGGAGTGTCTGTAGGAGGCACTTAACGTGCTGTTGGATAAAACATGTATTGTACTGCGAAAGATAAATGACACTGTAAAGAATGTCAGGCCTTGTCCTGTGTGCCAAAAACAACAATGATCCCACAAGGGACCTGTAAAGAAAGGTTTCGTCCCCGTTGACTAATTGTCCCCCCTTCATCGTCGTGCCAACGGTCGACAGGGGTTTTAACAACATCCCTCCTGACGACATTGAACTCATCTGCTAAGTGTCTAATAAACTTAAACTGATGTAACAAAACAACCTTTCCATTACGCTCAAATTCAATACCTAACAGGTATTTCACAGGGCCTAAAACAACAATCTTAAATTTGTCATTGATTTTTCGCAATAGCTCATCCTGCATCTTAGTGCTTGAACTAAATAGTACTATGTCATCGACGTAGACCAAGAGAACTGCGACTTTACTATATTGGTATGCACAGTTAATGCCTTTGATCTGCTCAAATCCAATGCTCAATAAAGCCTCATTCAGGGTTTCCCACCACATCCTTCCAGATTGGTGTAAGCCGTATAATGACTTAGTTAACAGCCAAGCTTGATCATCTGTCGCATTCTTGAAACCCATAGATATCGACATGTGGATAGGAATAATCAACTTACCGTACACGTAAGCACACTTGACGTTCAATTGAATGTCAACCCAGCCCCTGATATACAAGAATACAGAAAAATAATCTGGCAAGTGAAAAACTCACTACTGGCGCAAAACTTCATTAAAGTCAATCCCAGGCCCTTGTCGGAATCCTTGTGCTACTAAACGTGCTTTGTAACGCTTTTTTTTCCCATCAACATCCCGCTTAATTTTGAAAATCCATTTATGCCCCAGTACACGTCCTTTCTTGGGTTTATCGACCACCTTATACACTTCACGTTCCTTCATGGTCTCCAACTCATCGTCTATGACCTTCTCCCATTTGGCGCTTTGCAGGGATGCCATAGCTTTGGCAAAAATATGTGGTTCAATAAAAGCACAATAAGATTTACAAATAAAGCAAGATCCATCTCGTCAGAATGGAATGTGTCAGACCCTGTCTCACTTTCTCAAGACTGTGATTCGGATATAGGTTTTTCAACTGGTTTGTCCACTTTGGCTTTCCTAGTCTCAAATATAAAATTCTGCTTTACATATGGGACTTTGATCAAATCACAGTGTTTCTCAATATCTTTGTGACTTCTAAGAGGCCTCTTTCCCTTGTTGTCGAAGAAATAAGTATCTTTATCACCCTTGGTGATCTCTTTCTGCCACATGACAACGTCTTTTCGCCATCCCTTCATGTTTGGAACTTCAAATGACGTTACTACTTCCTTCTCTAAAACTGAGGACGCCTGCTTATGTATCCTACGGGTTGTAACACGCTTTGATAAAGGGGTTTCCTGAACTGACACAGGCCGAGAAGTTGACTGTGTTGGGGTACTAACTTGTGGCTTTGGTACCACAGTTGGAGTTTGAATGCCAGAATCCTTTCCCCCATCATCACTATCCCCTCATTATCACTGTCATCACTACTTGAATGATCAGACTGAGCATCATAATAAATGTCATCACCTAAATCCTTTTTAGCATCAAGATCAGTTACTAAAGTCCCATCCTTGTTAACTTTGTCAAAATTGGACCAATCCACATTTTCAATTATTTTAACATGTTTAGATTCCCTTATCTCGTCTGTTTCTGGGTTCCAAACCCTATAACCACGTATAAAAATGGCATAACCTATTAAAACACCTTTCCAACCCCTTGGCGAATGCTTACTATCCCTACTTGCTGGTGGGATGTGAACATATGTCACAGAACCTGGGATTCTTAAGTGTTTAAGAACTAATTTCCTATCCCAAAATTTTACATAAGATATATCATTGTTAAGGGTCGAATGGGGGTACCTATTCTTAAGATAAGCTATGGTTAGAGACAACTCAGCCCATAAATTCTCTGGCAATTTCGTATCATCAAGAAAGGACCTGACTCCGTCCTGAATAATCCTGTTGATTCTCTCTGCAACCCCATTCATCTGGGGACTGTAAGGGTTTGTACGGTGATATTGGATCCCAACTTCATTTAAGTAATTCTCAAATTCCCTAGAACAGAATTCACCTCCCTGTCGGTTTTAACAGCTTTAATTTTCCTATTTAACTGTCTTTCTATTCTAACTTGAAATTTTTTAAATGTTTCAAAAGCTTGATCTTTTGTTTCAATTGGATAGACCCATACATAACGCAAATAGTCGTCAACTACTCAAAGTAAATATTCTGAATTCCCTAATGAGACACAGGGTGCCTTGCCCCACTAGTCCATATGAATCAAACCTAAAGGGTCTCTAGTTCATGCCTTGTTGCACCTCGGATAGGGCTCACGTGTGGACTTTGAAATATTACACGGTTCACACTGAATAGCGTATGCCCGCTGATTTAAATCAATACCCTTGACATGTTTACTGCTTTTTAAGTAATTAAGCCCCTTTGAGTAGAAATGGGCAAACCTGCATTGCCAAAAAGCTACACCTTTGAATAATTATGCTTCACTGTTGTCCGCTGACCTATTGTTAACTACAACACTCGCATTAGATCCATTTGCATTGCTAATTGCTGGGAAAGCACGCCTTACTAATTCATAAAGACCATGACTTTTGGTCAAAGTACTGTACAAAATACAATCATTAAGCTTATCCTTGAAAACTTTTAACTTGATATCTGCACCAAAGAACTTATATCCTGCCTTATCAATCTTTGAAATAGAAATTAAGTTTAGCTTAAAATTTGGTGCGTAACCTACATTGGTTAAAGTGACTGTCTGCTGGACTCCACTCAAACTGACTACTAATAACTTAATCTTTCCCATTCCCAGAATTGAAGGAACGCCTTCACCTAACTCTATGGACAATGGCTTAACCTCTTTAAAGTTAATAAACAATGATTTGTCCGAACACACTTGATTAGTACACGCAGAGTCCAGAAACCAGCCACTCGAGCGCAAATCACACTCCACACTCGACAATACACTTGAATTTACAAAATTTGAATTGACACTTGAATAAACAACATTTGAGTTACCATTGCAAAGTATTTGCAAAGAACACAACACTGTCTTTGTCCTTCTGAGCATGTGCACTTACACTCACACTTTCACTAACAGGCCTTTGTTTTCTTGGAGAAGGGCAGTCACGTGCAAAATGACCCTTGCAGTTAAAACACACTAAAGGTCTTTTCTTTTGTGATGAACCAGCGGGTCTGTCCGTAGTTGATGCACTCGAAGAATTAGACACTTTCTGATGCTGGCCCTTCATTTTCTTTCCTTTAGATGACTGCTCGGTTGCAGTAAACGTCTTTTTTTCCAATGGAGCACTTGGAGCTGTCGAATCAAAGTTCCTGTAGTTTTCCTCGGCTTGGATCGCTTGAGACACCTTGTCCCAAGTGAAATTGGTGTCAGGCCATTGGTCTATGATCTGCCTGATGCCATCAAAGCTTTTGCCGCAAGGTATAAGTGCGGAGATCTGAATAAGTCATTCCAGTGTCCTCCAAATCCTTTCCGGCTCGTTCATTGCGGCTGATGAAAACTGACAGCTCTTCTCCGTCCTTGCGTATGATGCTGCAAAAATCCTGCAGTAACTTTATCTTACGGGATAGAGTACTCGGCTCGAAAACTGATGCCAAACATGTCCAAACATCCTTGGTTGTTGTGTATGTGCAGGCAGCATCTCTGTACTTCTCCGATATGGAATTTATCAAAATTGCCCTGGATTTGACCGCATGTTTTTCATATTTTTCCTTGACTGTGTCTGTTTTCTTCTTATCAGGCTTCTTCCCTTGTCCAGTTTCATCTATGAAGCCATGGAGGTTGTTTTCCTGCAGCAACAACTTGATGTCTCTTTTCCAAGACAAATAATTGTCTTTTGTGAGGAGTTTGAGGTGTGATGCCTTTGATTCCTTGGAAATGTCGTCCTTGCCCATCTTGAGACATTATGCTAACTTAAAAACAATAAGAGAAGAGACAGCCACCGAAATATCAAGAAAAATCAGTCAAAATGTATACGGTATCGTAAATTGTTCCAAAATAAGTTTAGGGACAATGTGTGCTTTCCTGCCAGGCCTGAACCACCCTCTGCTACCATGAACCTAATATCCAGCTCTGCCAAACATATGTTGACCTTCTTGGTGGCTCGTGGCCCTGGCATGACCTTGGTGGACAGTGGAAGCAATTTCCAAATAAAAAATATGCATTTTGATAAAATCCAGTAAACCTCGCATCGGTTTTTCGCAAATATCTCCGCAACTGCTTGTCGTATTGCGATGAAATTGGCACCAAACGATTTCTCTTGTTCTTGCAAATCGTTTGCATATATAAGTCACCTGGATAGGCCTAGCAAACCCAAGAAAATCCACGCAGAAAGATGAAGCTTCTTGAAGTCATCCAAACTGCACTACCTTGCAAAAACGTCAATAACTTGGCATAGAATAGGCCTATCGGCCATTTTGTTTGTCTCGACAAGGCGATTCCAATGGTGCCAAAATCAGCTATGTAGCTTTAAAACTCGACGACTTACATGGCTAAAACTGTAACCCCACAAACCTAAAAAGCATGAAAATGTTATTTGAAAAGAAGACACACTTTTAACAAATAAAACAAATCAGGTTTATATCAAATGAAGAAAAACGAGAACCCATTCTGGCAAAGTACTGTGAACCTGTCATGTTCATCCAGAGCAAGTGTCTCTACAAAGGTCAGTTGACACTTATATAACATCCTGTCACATGACCAAGTCTTGTGACCAACACATAGCAATGTAAGAGCCAAGACAAGACAGTAGATGAAACACACTGCTTTTACCGCCAATGCCATCTATTGTCCAAATAGAGATCTAAAACAGCAAATGCATCACCATTACATCAAGATGAGCATGGGGATGTTCATTAAATAAACTAAACACTGTTTCACAAGAATGGAATTAATCTTAACAACATTTTAACTACAAAGTCATTACAAATCAACTAAATACATTCCTGTGACAACACATATGATAAATGCTAGTTGCACTATACATATGTGACTGGGGCCGTTTGCACAGCCCCTACTTGGAGGAATAAGAAGACTGCGCTGGACGCCTTCGTCATGTGAAATAGCAGAGACGACGCTGTATTTGGTTGTTTGGCCTTTATTACAGTTGTCTAGGGGTCAGCGTCAGCCTCCACCTGCTACTCATATATCTGTACCACTGGTATGTGCTAATCAAACCCGACCCGCGAGCCATGGCGGTTGAACCAAGGACTGCGTAGTCGAACTAACATGCTGCAACCCGATCTACGGACTTGCAGCCACAGTTCTCGCTCATGGAGGCGGGGCCCAGAGAACTGGGAACCCGGGCTTCATAGGGAAAACCAGGGAGTTGGCAGAGGTTGGCCAATGCATGACTGCACTGGTTGCTGGCTCACTAACAACTGCTGTCCCTGGATCTGCTCTGCCTCTACCTGCCTTCCCTAACTTACTGTCTTGACCGGAAGTGGTCATGTCTGCACTGTCCACTAGGGGGACATGACGCGGGCTGTTGCCGTGTGCCTGGGTCGTGACACGGTCACATCTCCCCCCTCCGAAAAAGTTGGGTTCATGTCGGCAGAACCCAGAGCGCGGACAACGGGAGAAACAGCGTCGCAACATCCAGATGAGGAGCTAGTCTCCTTAATAAAAAACACAACACAACATACCAGTGAAAAAACAAAAGGAGCAACAAAAGAGGTGACACTTACCCAAGACGTGGCTCCTTAATAAAAATATTTTTTGAAAGTTTTTACAATGTTATGAATAAGATTTATTTTATTTTAAAAGGTTTTTAATTTAATGTGTTACTATGGGCTTTATGCCCTTAATACTAATACTATTTTTAATTTTACAAATTTGATGGTGATTTCTTCACGGGGTCCTTTAGTTCGAATTCGGTCAGCCAATTTTTTTTTTTTTTTTTTATAAAACAATAAACAAAAAAATTAACAATTAATAAGTTAACCCGTTATTTGGGCTTTGGTTTGGTTGACGCTTTTTTGAGTGCTGCCAAACCTCTTTTTGTCTTTTTAGTGACAACTGGCTTTATAGCTATCGACTTACCGGACGTAACTGGGATTTTATGATCGACAGTTTCTGGTTTTGGCGGTGATTGGGTCGATGTTTTGACTTCAACCTCCATCGGGATCACGATGTTGGAAACTAAATCCGCCATTTCCTCTTCCACGGCTTGGTCGTACCAGAGCTTTGGTTTATCCGTCCCATCGGTTGATGTGGCGGTCGGCAAGTCAGGGAACACGGCATTTAGGCACATGTCCTGCAGTGAAGTAAGGGGGACGACAGCAGATTGCTGTTCGGCCTCCTTCTCCGCTTCTGTCTCTTTAGTCTGTGCGATCACTAATTCTCGGGATGCAGTTGACTTGATCAATGACTTGAGAGCATTGTCTCTCTTCTGCTTCGCCTAAATCTCATCCTAAGATTTGGCAATCTTAGTGGCCTCTGCTATTTTTGCGTCTTCGATTTTTTGGATCAAATCCGCAACTTTCTTACCCTCCGGGTATTTTCTAGCAATTCTCGCAGCATTTAGTGCGTTTTTATTGTCCTTGTGTAACTGTACACAGACTGCTTTTTCCGAGAGGTCTGGGCAGGCGGCCATTTGGCGCTTTACCTCATCCTCATCCAGCGGTACTTTTGGAGCAGAATATTGTTCCAAACTTCAGGATATTTGGGCTTTATTGGCCAAAAAAGACATTCCTTTCGAAGTATTCGCTGGTTTCGCTGGTTTCCTTCGTGGATCCCGATAAGGGGCAAGCGGGGGCATTGGCAGGGAGGCCAACATGTGATCCCGCGCTTCGGGTGCCGAAGAATCTTCGAGCAATTTCCTAATCTTCTTTGCCCGACAATCTCGATTGTCATGATAAAGCTCGTCAATGCGTTTTAGCGTTTTCCTAGGTTTGTTGGCGCTTGCACCAAACATTCTGAAGTGCCTGGTCAAAGGCAACAATTGATTGACTTTGCCATCCCCAAGACAATTTGCACAGGTCGATCGGAACCCGGTGTGAACATTCACACCTTGTCCCAAACCACCACACACAGGGCAATTAATCAGGTTTGCTTCGTTGTCAGCCATCATTAGTTGGTTGATTTAGAAGTCTTTTTTACTGTTCAAGTCAATTCACTGGTGATCTAATAGTGTTTGCACTGAGATCTTGATGATTTAATAAATTATAATTCAACCAGCGCGTTTATATAGGCGCTGAAAACGTCACGTATCCGTACGTTGTACATTTGCACTGATTGGTCTGGATCCAGTCTTTTGATTGGATCCTGCAAATGGTCGATTTGCGCATTACGTTGATACGACGTTTTTGCAATGTTTCGACCCAATTAATTTGTTTTTATTTACAGCTTAATGGGTTCCATAATAATTTTGACATATTTATCGCATTTACTATGAAATTTGTATTTCTATTTCACTGTATTATTTTAATAAAATTACTTTATATCTATTTTTCCAAAGTTCACTAATTTATTTGGAGGTTTTATTTGTCTCTTTGGCAACTAGACAGGAGTTTTACTGTCATTGTTGGGTTTTGAAACAATTTTTTGTGGTCTGCCACGTTTTTTGGGTAGTGGGGTGATAATTTTATTACTTCCATCATTAGCCACTGTTTTCTGTGGTTTTCCACATTTTTGAGATGATTGGTCAAGGACTGTGTCCTTGTTTTCATCCGAGCGTTGTGATGTAGCTGACTTTTTGTCACTACCAGCAACAGGGTTTGTTTGTGATGGTGCAGTGAGGTTTTCCTCATTGTCATCATCAATATCAGCAACAGGCCAGCCAGCCGGTTTATCACTGGGAATGTAAAGTCTCATTTCTGAAACATTTACAGGACCCTTACTTTGTAAAGTGATAGGCTTTGCAATTTCATAAGCATTGCTGCTAACTTTCTTAATAATCACATAGGGACCTTTATATCTGTCTTCTAGTGATTGAGAATATCTGATTGCCGCTTTTGATAATGCATGAGTTTTAATTTTCTTTATGCGTTTGCAGCGTTGGCATCTGTCGCATTTTGCGACATATTTGACAGTGTCTTGTCTGCAATTGATCCAAAAGAAAGAGCGTCTAAGTCTCTCCTAGGTGACTTCGCCGCCACCATGTCCACGACTATTCTAGCAGTGGACATGGTGGCTAAGCACTTGTCTTGCAAAGATTTGGGGACTACAATCTTGAGTCCAGCAGAATTGTCCACATCTTCCAGATAAATATCTGATTTGAAGGGGGCAAAAATGAATAACACACCATCTCTGTTTAGAGTAAACTCTGTTTTGAGCTTTGTGTAGTCTGTTGGTACTTCCTTACCAAAGAGTGTTGTCCTCTGGGTCTGTTTGTAGCCAATCCATTATTGTAGAGAGATTTTTATTGTCTCTCTGCGCTTGCTCAAACTCTTTCATTGAAATATTCCAATGATAAGAATCAGCTAGTAAAAATAAAGAGAACAATTGGGATCTTTCATACTCTGCATCTTGGTCGTGGATTGTGATCTCATCACTTTCTGTGCCAAGTCTGGAGAGAGCATCAGCAACTACATTGGTTTTGCCTCTGCTATAGACAATGTCTATATTTTCCTGTTGAAGCTTCATGGCCCAACGTGACAATCTGCCTGCAGGATGTTCACAGTTCATTAACCATTTGAGGGCCAAATGATCTGTCTCAATCATGTATTTGGAGTATTCAATATAGGGTCTGAATTTTTCTACATCCCATATTACTCCTAAAGCACTGTAATTTGCTTCTACGCCTTGCAGTGTATGACTTGCATATGCTGCAGGGTGCAAAAGGTTATCTTTGGGATCTACTTGCATGAGTATGCACCGAGACCGGCAGCACTTGCATCCATGTGAATGGTAAAAAGAGTTGCAAAATCAGGCAGAGGTAGCACGATATCTCCTGTGAGTAGATCTTTCAGAATCTCAAAGGCTTTTTGACATTCTGGCGTCCAAGTGAAATTATTCCACTTTTCTTTCTTATGTTGAACAAAGAAAGGCTTTTGTATGGAATTCAAGTCTTTAATTAAAGGTGCATAGAACCCAACCATTCCAATAAAACGCTAAAGTTGTTTCAGAGTTTTAGGTGCAATATCCAATATTGCTTGGATTTTGGTGTCGTTAGCTGTATATTTGCCAGCAGACACTGTAAAGCCTAAAAAGTCAAGTTGATCCGCACAAAAAAATGATTTTGTAGGACTTGCTTTTAAATTTTTTGCATCTAATCTATCTAAGATTTCTGCAATGTGTTGTAAATGTTCATTGAACGTTTTACTAAAAATAATGATGTTGTCAAGGTAGGCTAAGGCAAATTTACCTTTAACGTCACCCAAGACCTGGTCCATCATTCTATGAAATGCGGATGGTGCATTGCACAATCAAAAACGCATTTTCTTATATTTGAATGTTCCTTCAGGTGTCGAGAAAGCAGTTTTATTTTGATCCTCTTCACTTAATTTGATTTGGTGGTAACCCTTTGTTAAGTCTAAACTCGTAAAGAAATAGCTACTTCCAAGAAAACCTAATATCATCGATATTGTTGGCATAGTGTATACATCTTTAATAGTTTGCTTATTTAGCCTCCTAAAATTGATGCACAATCTGTAGGTACCACCTCTTTTGGAGACAATTACAGTTGGATTTCTGTATGGGCTTTCACATGGCACCACAAATCCTCCTTTGATTAAAGTGGCTGTGGGTTGGTTTAATAATTCAGTTTTTGCAGGGTTGCAAGGCCGCTCTTTACATTTAAAAGGTTTTGCATCACCAGTTGGAATTGTATGTTCCAATTCTGGGTGACAACCAGCATTTTCATCAAAAGTAGTTTCATACTTTTTGATCAATTTGCAAAGTTTTCTTTCTTTGCCTTGCAGTTTGCATTTTGATAGCAAATGCTTTGTTAAATCTTCTAGATGCATTTTGGGCTCTTTCTCAATATTGAGCTCTCTTTCGAATTTATCGAGAATTGCTGGCGCCATATCGGCTGCAGAAGGTGGATGTTCAAATGGGAACTGGTCCTCATCGAAATTGATGTTCCACCAACGTTTTGAGGGCATTGAAATAACTATTCCATTTTCCTCCATCCATGTTCCTCCTAAGAGTAGATATTTGGATGCTGAGGGAAGGACTGAAAATCTAACAGGTCCTTTCCCAGTTTTCCATGACATTTAATGTAATGAAACCAAAAGATTTAGTGACTGTCACCTGTTACGACAACAGTGTTGTCATTGGTTCTTTCAACCAGGTGAAGCATGTTCAAGTGTTTGAGCATTGCTCCACTGATGTAAGGCCGTGAAGCCCCACAATCAAATAGTGCTTTTGCCTTTTTCCCGCCGATTTGAACGGTCAAATATGGCAAAGCGCCAGGTTTTTTCTGGTTAATGTTAACCATCAGTGTGTCCACTTTGGGTTCCGATTTTAACACACTTAAAGGGTTAGGTTGGGTTGTGTCAATACTGAGAAAATCACTTATGGTTAAGCAAGCCTCCATTATAATCTTTATTCTAAGACTTGCTTCTTCTTGTTTTTTGACTCTTCATCAGAGTCTTCAACGCCTAATTCCTCCAATTGTTTATTTAGTTCTGTCAGAACCATGAAAACCTCACTTTTGGCTTTGGCCTCTTTATGCATGTTCTCGGGCTTGAATTTGCAATCTCGCATGAAGTGGCCTCCACCACACTTGTAGCAGCCGCCATTGGTGGATGCTGCTCGAGCATCTCCTAAGATGTTCGAAATTTTTGCTTTTGCAGCTGCACTGATTGCAGCTGCTCGCCCTTGGTTTTTAGGGACAACAAACAATTTTTTCGACTTGTCATCCTGCAGTTTCGTTTCTGTAGGAGTTGAAGTCGCTTTAGGGGTTTCGACAACAGTTTTGGCTTTCCCCCTTTTTTTTGGCGCTCTTTGAGTTTTGCCATTCTTTCTATTTCCGGTACCACCGAGCATAGTTTGGGCCAAGTACAATCTAATGTTATAGACTGCTTGATCAATCTGGTAGCAGATGCTGACATTGCCTCCAAAGTGTAGATCATTTTTTCTTCCTTCGGTATCGGCACTGTCATCTGCTCAAACAACCTCTGTAATCTTTCTAAGATTTCAGTGGGAGTATCATTGCCAGTCTGCTTTACCTTATCCATCTCTTCCCGTAGACATTCGTCCAATGGGGCAAAACGTTTCCTAAAAGTTTCATTAAACTCCTTCCAAGTTTGGAAATCGTTCCTTAGAAACCACACTGCGGCATCTCCTTCAAAGAATGGTCCAAATGCAACTGCACAATCTCGTCCCTGAATGCTGCATATGCAACAATTTGATTTGTTAGCAGATTCAAAAAGAGTCGTGCTTTCAGTTTGTTTTCATTAAATCGTGTGATTTTGATTTTCTTAATTTTGTCCGACAGAATCGCTGATTCCATCGGTCTTATATTTCCTTGGCCACTGAGTCCAATTTGTCGACGTAGATGCCCATACTTTTGGTGGGCGTCGACAATTGTAATTTTAATGCCGAGACATCCTTGGCATACTGATCCCTTGCAGCCACTGCTGCTTGTTGGGCCATGATTAGATCCAACAATGCCTGTTGCTTTTCGGCAATTTGCGCTTGTGCAGCGCCTAACTCTTGTTGGCTGTGATTCTCCACATCCAACTTTCTTTGCGAAAACTGATCCAATTCAGCTTGCAGTCCATCTAGATCTACTATTTTTGTAGGATCTAAGAGGAAGGTATTAGCAAGAATATCGGCAATTTGTTGCGGAACGGCCATTGTGTTTGAATTAGTCAGAAAATCGTTCGAAAAATCCATTTGGTTCGTACACTGATTGTTAGCAGTGTTGGACAGATTTGTTTTGGAAGGCTGATTTGCAGTGGTCGAAACTGGTCGTTTATTAGAAACTAAAGCCCATTTTTCTGCAGAACTTTGTTTTCTTGCTTTGGATACCGAGTTAGGTGAAGCGTACGCCTTTCGTCGGGTCTTTGTGTTGGAAGCTTGTTGACGACAGAAAGAGACTTTTTTGCTTGTGTACTGGGTTTTAAGCAATTCTTGAGAATTTTAATCCCTTAATCCCCAGATAAGCACATTCCTGCAATTCTTGCATTCTGATTGGATGTCAGATTGGCATGACTCATTTGAGTTCTGGCAAATTCTGACCTTATCTGCCAAAATCTATAGTGGTGAGATTCAGAAACAAAAAAAATAATTTTTCTGCAAGTTTTGCCAAATTGCATAATTTCGGTCGAAAATACCAAATGGCGTTGTTTTTTGCCATTGCGACGAAGAACCATTTTATTCTTCAGGGTTACATTCCCTTTAATGTATGTGACTTTTTTAATAAAAAGACTTTCTATAAATTCCCTGAATTTTGTATTTTTCCAAAAAATAAAATAAAATAAAGTAAACACCAAATAAAAATAATTTTTCAGTCTTTTTTCCGGGTTATAAGAAAGAGATAATAAAAAAAAATTTTATTATAAAAAAATTCTTAATTTTCAAGCAAAAATCTGGCAAAATCTGCCATTTTCCACTCTATTTTTTGGCATAAGTACTCTGTATCCAAGTACTTTCTCTCCATGTCTTAAACCTAAATGATTGCCCGTGAGCTTGATTACTAAGATCGGTATTCCTTCGGTGTAACAGACTTCCAGGACGGAATTTGTATGGATCTTCTGCTTGCGGGGTAAGCCGGCCCCGTAGCGTATAAGTAGGATCCTTGCCCGTGCCCTCGCGACAACATACTAGACTCCTCTTTTCACTCCACTCAAATAAATATAGAAGCAGTTATGCTTATATAGTAGTTTGAGAAGTGTCTGTAACCTTTTGGTGCATAGGAGCGAAAAGTCATAAAATAATTTACAGAAACACTGAAACCCATAAAAACCTTAGTCAGGTTGATTCAAAATAATGATTCCGAGTTGTTTGTTATGCAAAACTGTGAAAATTTGGCGATTTCGGGCCAAAAATAGCCAAAAACCGATAAAAACGAATGTTAACGCCAACTGGTGGCGAAATATTCGTCCTAAGAGAGAGTGAGTAAGAAACTCAATGTCTTATTGTTGCTGCCCCGAATTCGCTTGACGGTATACTATGGGAAAAAACAACCTATCATCGATCTCTTTTCGTAAAAAATCGTAAGTTTCATACGTTTTATCTTGTTGTTTTGTTGGCGTAGGACTGGATTTCTACTGTGTCTGCTGTTGATTCTACAGATTTTGGACCGGAGCAGCAGTTTATTGGACGAATTTTGAGTTTTTGAGCGGATTTTTGTACCAATTTCTGGATTTTTGTGGTTTTTGAGTGTGCGACCTCGGTGCGACCTTCAGGAAGAAAGAGGACAACAAATCACGGACAATTGCGTGTGGGTTCTCAACAAGAAAGACTCCACTGAAGACAACATCTTGAAGTCGTCGCCCCTTGAGTGGGGATCTTTACTTTTATTTGTTGTCTCTATTTGTTCTTTTTCAAAATTTTTTTCACCTTCGAGGCTACCTAACCTTAAGGGACTTTTATTTTCATCCCGAAGATCTGGTAGATGGTGCCTCCCTATCTATTATTTTGGTGGGAATTGTCGTTATAATATTTTTCATTTTGAGCGTTTTTCAGATTTTTTGAAAAAGTCGGATTTGACTTTTCAGGTTTCAATTTTGATTGTGAAAGTTTTTGGAGTTTTTGGGCCTCATTTTGAGATTTTAGATTGTTTATTAGCGGTAAATTTTCTGAGATTTGCCAGTTTGGAGGATATCCAAAGAGTTTTTGGGTTTATTGGCCGATTTATTGGTTTTAGTTTTGAGATAGGAAATTTTTGCGAGCTATGTTGTTATTTCTTGTATTTATGCTCGTATTTATTCATTGTAATTTATGATTTGATGTTTCTTATGTTATTCCTTATATTTATTTTATTGTGAATAAGTTGTGTATGTTACCTGTAAGCCTCCGTAGTTTACGCGGCTATTTATAGTTTTTAAATAAAATTTTTCCACTCGCAACTTTGCAGTGAGACCATATGCATGAGTCTCTTTATTGTGCCTGGAATTTTTAGAGCTTTTCATCAAACTACATATGGATAACAAGGTTATGGGTTTCTGCATGTTTCCATGCGTTGTCATGAGTTTTTGAGCAGTTTTTGATGAAGTTTTGGGTGATTGTTTGGATCTTGTGCGTGAGTTCGTTTGTTGAGAGAACGAGGCCTACTTTGACATCTTTGGATAGTGTTTGGTGTCTGGAATTGGATATTTATTGTTTGTCTCCACATTTAGCGAGACAAACAAAGGTAATAATTCT
>JH431189.1:7763-18663 GCA_000239455.1 Strigamia maritima
ATTTTGAAACTAATTCTAAGCAAGAGGAACCAGAGGTCATTCGAGGAAGCAGAGGACTTATGGAACGCGATGCTAATCCGGACCATGGTCGAGCCCACTCCATCTTCGTCGCCATTCATTAATCAGGGATGGTATTTGAGTTTGCCAACGCCCAGAAGTCTGTATGCCGGCGAACGTTTAGAAACCTACGAAGGAGAGGATATTCGTCTTCAACTCGAGGAAAAAGTTTCAGAAATCACAGGATGTCAAAAAGAGATCGAGGAACGTTCTTCGGCTCTCTTCGAACAATTCGCCGACGCTGAGGGAGGTAATACGCCAGCATCCGTAAACCAATTCGTCGCTGCTGCCGAGGAATTATTAAAGGAAGTTGTCAACGCTGAGGAATCACCCGAGCCGGAAATAGTTCCCACGCTCAGTATCGAAAAACCAATTGAGGAATTCCCCATGATAATGGACGAAGGGGAACCAGACAAGCCGAAGTCAGGTGACGAGAAGTCCGCCGAGGAGAATGTTCCCCAACTCGCACCTCTCAGTCGTTGGACGGAGAAGCGAAGGAAAATGGAGACGAAGCCGTGGCTCCAACCGAAGCTGCCGAGTCGGAGGAGATCGCAACTCCGAATGAAGTCGTCATCACCGCAGCAGTTGTAGCCATCCGAAAAGAACCGCAGAACTGGGCCGACTTCAAGAAGTTAGAGAAGAAGAAGTAGAAAAGCGATCTCCCGTCTTCTTCTATTCTTGTATTTTCTTTACTCGTTGTCCGAGTCCACCTGAACTCAGACAAAAACTATTCTTCTATTCCCTAGTCGTTTATTAATGTATCAAGTCATAATCATTCGAACTTTTAAATTCTAAATGTTAATTTTAAGACGTTATTTTTGATATTAATATACAGAGTGTTAAATTTTGTTTTAGTTAAGTGATATCGTACAAACCCAGGTGAGATTGGCGATATCATAATTCAATTTTTAATGTTAAATTTAAGTATTCAGTAATAATTTGTTTTTTTGTTTAATATTGTTTGTCGACAAGGACTCGACACAATAAAAACTTCTTTGTTTATTTTCTTCATACATTCCCTCTCTAATTTTCCAGCAATTCACTTTCCATGAAGTGAATGACTCCATTTCCTTACTCAAGAAATACAATTTGATTTTTGGTCGGAATTATTTTATTAATTTCGATCATGAATTAAAATACATGGGTCAGAAAAAACTTCGGTAAAATTCGAACAGTTGTCTTCACGTAAATCGCCATGTTTATATTGAGGCTTCTACTTCGAATGTGGCTAACGGATCACATGACCCGTTATTCACAACAGATGAACCCATTCCGCGAGTTACTTCATCTGCGCAATTATTTTAAAGTTGTTAAGCATTAAGATACGGGATGAGAGCGAATAATAAGATTGTTTACCGTGTTTTGGAAGTGTCGCCATACGCCACTATTCACTCGGATAGTATTTTTCGCGGGAGTCGTTGTCTCTCGCTTAAAACGGGGTGATGTGTGACGGTCCAAAATCGGAAACTGCTTATTATTCGCACACCAGATGGCGCTGACGATTTGTCCGCGCCAAATTCAAACTACAGCTATCGATTATTCTCACTTTTGGGTCTAGTAAGTAACTAAGAACAGTTTGACAAGTAAATAATTCATAACAGAGTATATTTATTGAATTATGATAAATAATAATATTTCACATTATTATTTATACATTGGATGGAAATCACTTGTAAAAGTGATTATTATTCAGGGGAAGTGTTGTAAGGAATTCCTTACAACACTTATTCTTTTCATGTGTATCTAGGTAATTGGTCGCACCTGCGACCTACTTCCTAGTTTGTGTAGCTGACCCTTGACCCTGGTCAAGCAGAGTTCACTTGGACCCTGACAGGAAGTTGTACCGATTGGTCCAACTCCCGGCATGTCATAGTTAAGCTTATAGTGCCCGCCTCTGATGGTCATACTGATGTTCAATTGGACACAGGCTGACCACCAAGTGAGCGACCACTATAAAAGGGCTTGCAGAGCTCTATTTGGTTCCAGATAACCCTTAAAGATTATATTGATATTATGTTCAGATTTACCTAGTTGACGTGGTTTCAGAACGCTCTTAAGACTCTCGAACCGGCAGGTGCAACAACCGTAAAGACCGTAGTGAGCCATAGCATTTATGTTATGAAGGCCTATGTACCGCGAATATACAAAAAGTGATGATGACATGATGTTGTGACACATCGGAGAGTGGTGATTATTGATCTGGACGTGCCAGTTATCGTGACCGCTCTATTTTGGGTTGGATAATTATCTATTAACGTGTTAGTCGCGATGCGGAGCGCCGGCCTATAAGGATGAAGGCCAAGTGGGTTACTTGACCCATGCGACACCCCACTCAACTCTTGTTTACGGTATCTATGTTATCGTATTGTCTTGTTAGCGACACTCTGGTCAAATGGCCCGAGTATCGATCATCATCTGTCTGGGACGCATTGTCATTCGGCAATGTCAGCCCAAACCTTGTGACGAATACAGCCAAAAGTCAACCGTTAGTCGGATCGACCTCCCACCCCAAATCCTGTTAGAACCACTTCAGACTAACCAGGAATGACAGATAGAGTTCCAGACCTAGACATACTCCAGATTACCCTCGTATATTTATATTATTACACTCTGTTCGATAGTATATTATTCCTGGCTTTAGATTTGTATAAGTAATTGTTAGTCAGTGCTCTGTTAATAAATGCAGATTGTTATGTTTTGATAAGTTATGTGTATATTTTTCCCTCTGAGTTTCCATACAATTTTCACACACTGGGTTATCACTTCCAGATCTCGCGTAGTTGGTAGTGATTTAGTCGGTATTTCGAGGTTATTATCACTTGGTAATTTCCCCGAATATCGGATCGTCACAACTTATCTATTCATAATAAAGACAGTTCTTCTCACTATTTGACCAGCTATTTCCACTCTGAAAAAACTTTTCTGCTCACTTCAGATGGTACAACTATATATCCACCCAAAAACGAAATAAAACATACACTAAATTGATGAAAATCACTCAAAATTTGACATCATAAGCATGTAGTTCACTTCTGCACTCTGGATACTTGGAATACATCTGACTCAAGATGATTTCTCACTACATATACTTGGCTCACACTTGAACTTGGCTCCAAAACATTAATTGGCTTGCTGTCTCTTCAAAACAAGGCCCATAACCATTGCTGGTAGCATCACAGCAGCACAGGAAAGGCAGCAGAATCCAAGAAAACAGAAAACCCAAGTAAAAAGCAAGCAAACTTTATTACCTGCATCCAACACAGATGACAGGTGAAAAGCAAGTGAATAATACATACAACTCACTACAGAGGGCTCTAAAGAACAAATACTACAGAGGTCCAGAATGAACAACTGATAATTACACAAAATATCAATATAATTTTACCAGGACTATATAAACATATAATATACAATATAGAGCACATAAAAACCAACAGTTTTCGTTGGTAACAAACTTGTTACGGCATGTAAAGGTGTTAGCGAGGGATCTTTAATTGGGGCCGACTTTAGTGTCTGATGAGAAACACTTGGTGGAACGTCGGGAGTTTCCGGATTTGGGGGCCGATGATGTCGAGGTTTCTTTTGATGGTGGTTATGTCGGAGTGTTATCTTCTCCTCATACTCGTCTGCTTTGTACTTTACTTTTAAATTAGTCTCGCAGTAGGCCTTAACATCTGGCCTGCTACGCAGGGGTGTGCACAATCCCGGGACACAGTAATAAACATCCCATTGGCCCTTAGTAGCACCTGACTGCCTTGGGACCTCTTCCCTTTCCCAACCTGGCTTGTTGGGCACCGGAGCCCTATGGGCAACTCTGGTGGGCATTTCCAAAACAAGACATAAGAGATTTTATTTCCCAGACGGCAGTGGGGATACCTGTTCTTAAGGTAGACCAGAGTGATTGCCAATTTGGCCCAGAGTGGCTTTGGCAGTCCAGTACTGAGTAACATGGCTCGAATGTTGTTTAAAACCATGCGATTCACTCGCTCTGCCACGCCATTCATTTCTGGGTTATAGCTATTAGTTCTTTGTATGCTCACACCAAGTGAGGTTAAGAACTGCTCAAATTCACTAGATATGAACTCCCCACCTCTGTCTTTGATTTGATTTTCTTACCGGTTGAACGTTCAATACGCACGTGAAACTTCTTATAGGTTTCAAATACTTGGTCTTTGGAGCGCAAAGGAATAATCCAAGTATAGCGTGTAGCATCATCTACTGCGCAATCTAAATACTTTGCTTTCCCTAGGGATGAGACAGAACAGGGCCCCCATAGGTTCATGTGAAGTAACTCAAGGGGCTCACCAGCAACTACCAGACTTTCAGACTTAAATCCTGCTCTGGTGGATTTAGACAACTCACAATTGTTAGAAATGGCATTTGACACTTTTTTATGCAACTCAATATCCTTAACATTAACAGTGTTCAATAAATAATTTAAACCCTTTGTGTAGATGTGTCCAAAACGTTGGTGCCACATGTTCACAGAAACACTGTAATTCTCAGGCTTGCTCATTGGACTTGGCTCTGTTGCACGAGTTCCAGACTTATTTAAACTAGAATGACTACTCTGTCTGTACTTAACAGGTCCCTGAATACGGTAGAGTCCATCCTCTAATTTACCGTACAACGAGCAAACCTTGGAATTAGTAAATGGAAAAGTAATGGCGCGTATTAATCTTAGAAGTTTTTTATTTTTAAACAAAAGATAAACAAACTGACAGCGTCATCTACCGACAAGGTAGAAACTAAATATGCTGCAAACCATCAAATAAATAGCAGAATCGAACAGATAAATATCAATACAGTAAATAGTGAATAATCAACTCCAGTAATAGTGATATGTATCTTCCAAACCAATAGCTGCCTAGTAAAGCAGTCCAACAGTTATTCTGGATGTCTCATCAAACCCAACTTTGGAAAAATAACCAATCAGAGAGCGGAAATTACTGTCCTTGACTGGTACTGACCCAAATCTGAAGTAACTTGGGCAATTATTGGCTTGGAGGCATGACAAAGTCAAACTACAATGAAGCGAACTCAGTGGGGTGTCGTGGTCCTGGAGAGGAGTTTTTCCACGTGGAAAGCCTTTGTCTCTAATCCACGGACCCACTTATGAGTTAATTCCCTCCGAAAAATTATTTAATTAGTATCAGTATATTTCTGGTTTGTTTTGGATTATTTTCCTTCTTTTTACTAGTGTGCGGAACACTGGCATCGAGGTATTTTAACTCTACTTCTGCGTCAAATCTCAAAGCAGAATTGAGACACACACCTCGCCATCAATCACGTGTGGCCTTACACTGAAAAATGTAATAGTCCTACCATGGTGTGATTGAGTTCCATACGAGCTCCAAGTTCACGTAGAAATACTAATAAAACTCACAGACCCCAAAAATACCTTTACTCTTCGTCTCGAGGTAATGTACAAGACCCACTTGAGTCTGAGTACACTCAGCACAAGAAACGGAAAAAACACTAGAGTCCACATGAACTCTAATAGTTTTATACTACAAAATTAGTTTAATTACACATTTAATTTTAATCTATCAAAACTTGGGATTCTATTGCTGGTATCATCTTTTCATTGCTCAGAGAGAATTTCTTGTTTCAGCCCGATAAGAGGAGCAACAACTTCTCCGACTAGCGACTCTACATGGAATGATGAAACCCGATAAAAACGGAGTTACACCTCGACCCATATTCGAAGAAGAAGTTTCGAACTGGCCAATGTAGAGTACAACTCAACTCTGATGAAGTTACTCTAAATTTCGACACGAACTGAATACCCTAACTTTGTAATTCAGATGTGCAATTATTTTACAAATCCGCAGAAATCTAATCGTCTCATCGAAAATTACGCACACATCTGCCCTAATTCATACAGCGCTATTTTATTATTGACTGTATCCTTAACCCTATCTAAATAAAATGTATTTATTAATGGCTATATGACTAGATGTATATAGTTTATCAGGGATGATATTTTGTGGCCACTTGACCATGACACACATCACATGATAAATGTCTATATGACGGGGCAAGTTGTGTTACCCACAAGAGTATACGACCTGCCGGCTAGCAATTTCCACACCGTGAAATTACAACCAGATCTCGGTAAAACCTCGAAATACCGACTAAATCACTAACAACTAACACGAGATCGGGAAGTGATAACTCTCGGTGTGGAATTGTACGGAAACTCACAGGGAAATATACAACATAACTTATCAAAACATAAGAATATTACTTTATTAACAGAGCACTGACTGATTAATACTTATATAAATATGAAGCCAGGAATGGTATACTATCGAACAAAGATATCATAATATGAATATAAACGTGTGGATCTGGAAGGTATCTGAATCTGGATCATTAGCTGTTATTCCTGGTTTCCTAAGGTGGTTCTAGCACGGTATGGACGGAAGATCAATCCGACTAACCGTTGACTTTTGGCTGTATTCGTCACAAGGTTTGGGCCGACATCGCCGAGTGACAATGTGTTCCAGACTGAGGACTAACGGGACGCTGGCCACATGACCAGAGCACCGACTAACAAGACAATGCGATATCATAAATACCATATTGTTACGGTAGAACACCGTATCACTTGCGTGTTAGTCCGAATCTAATATCGGATGGACCTTTGAGGCTACCGTAGCATTTTCATAACTAGTAGCATCATTAATGTAGAAAACCAACACCAGATGTCGTACCTCCGATGACATCAGTAACGTCAGTCAAACTCATGAAGAAACATCATAGGTTGATGATGACGTCAATGCTCAGAAGACATCAACAGAGTATAAGAGTTACGATCAGAGCGAAGAGCAGGTGTTCTCGCCTGGTCTTGGACCAGATCACATGTTATTAATGTAAGTGTACTAACCAAACATTATAATCACCTTTCCTCACGATTTATAAGCAACTCGACTCATTGAGAGTCCGACAGCTTTGAATCATTCGCCTTAGGCAAATAGACTTATTATAAACCTATCCAATGCATTAACACATTTAAGATTGATTGTAAAGCCATTATGTAAATTGATAATTGTAAAGTGTATAGCAGATGTATCATTTAGATTCTGTTTGTTTAATAGTTCTCTTTAATAACGAATAAAGAGAAGTATGTTTTGTTAACGTTAAAACCCTGACTCATCATTCAACCTGACTCAATGCATGATCGCGTGCATAAATTAGCTTATTTAATCAGCAGGTGTAACTTATATTTTGATTTACATAACCTGTTGCTTGGCCCACTCATCCCTATGGGTCACGTAACAGTATACAAGAGTTGAGTGGGGTGTCGCTTGGGTCAAGTGGCTCACTTGGCCTTCATCCGTATAGTCCGGCACTCCACATCGCGACTAACATGTTAACAGATTATTATCCAACCCAAGATAGAGTGGTCACGATAACTGGCATGTCCAGAACTCAACAACTACCACTCTCCGATGTGTCACAACTTTATGTCATCACTACGTTTGTATTCGCGGTACATAGGCCTTCATAACATGAAGCTATGGCTCACAACGGTCTTTACAGTTGTTGCACCTGCCAGTTCGAGAGTCTTAAAAAGGCGTTCTGAAACCACTTCAACTAGGTAACTTTGAACATAATATTAATATATCTTAAAGGATAATCTGGAACCAAATAGAGCTCTGCGAGCCCTTTTATAGTGGTCGCTCTCTTGGTGGTCAGCTTGTGTCCAATTGAACAGCAGTATGGCCAGTAGAGGCGGGCACTACAGACTTAGCAATGACATACACAGAGTTGGGCCAATCAGTGCAACTTCCTGCCAGAGTCCAGGTGAACTCTGCTTGACCGGGGTCAAGGATCATCTTCCCAAACCAGGAAATAGGTTGAAGGTGCGATTAATCTCCAAGCTACACAAGAAAGGAGTAAGTGTTGTAGGGAATTTCTTACAACACTTTCCCTAAATAATAATCACTTTTGCAAGTGATTTCCATCCAATGTATAAATAATGATATGAAATATGATTATTTATCATAACTCAATAAATACCTATCTTTATATGAATTATTTACTCGACAAACTATGATAATTAATCGTTAAACCCAAAAGTGAGAATAATAACTAACTGGAGTTTGAACTTGGCGCAGACAAGCAGTCAGCGCCATCTAGTGCTAAAATAATAAGTTGTTTCCGATTTTGGACCGTCACAAGATGCTATACAAAGCCGGCTATTTATGAAACAAGAATAAAATGCAGGAGCGGATTGTTTACAATTTATACAGGAGATTTTGATGTACAAAGTACAGACTTATAACAATAACTTTTTTGTAAACGTCTGACATTCAGCCACAGCTCTTGTGACCCTGAGTCACATAAAAAGGCTAAAATAATTATGGTCTCTGGGCAAATTAATAAGATACTGTTGATTTGTCAAAATAGTATTTACTAAAATAAATCAGGCATAAAAGTAGTTTTAGAGTAAAGAAAATAATTACTAAAAATACTTTAACAACACCTTGTGTTTGGAATGTGGGTTCACCCCTTCCATTCCTGCCTTCACCCCTCCATGGTCACTCCTCTTGGTCATGTGACTGTCAGAGGGTGAAACATAAACAATGGTTTTGATCATGTGATGTCCAGAGGGGAAGACATAAACAAAAGAGTTGGTCAGGTGATGCAGCTCTTGGAATGAGGTTTGGAGGGATAATCCCTTCCTCTTCCTGTCACATGACCCAAAACTATAAAAGCCCCTATACTGCTTGGGGAGCTCAGATTTCACACACCCTAGTTCAGAACAACATCAACTGCATCAGTTTCCTCAAACGATCAGGCCGTAGTAACCATTTACACGGAGTGACCGAGGATAGATGCCAAATGTTTTACAACTTGGAAGTTTCATGTACGTGTAGAACGAAAACGTCCCGTTATACGTCAAAGATAGCTCACTTGTAAGGAAAGTAGGGATTCTCCGGACACCTTACAAGTTAGGCCTATTCGCCCTAGGCATCCTTTGTCTCAGGTAACCACGCGTTCAGATACGAGTTGGTCCCTTGGCATCACGCTTACCCAAGCGCATTGCACGACCACAGCAACGAATCAGAACTAAGGTTGGTCTCCTTAGTCGCACTGGAAGTGGTTCAGTGCATCCTGTCGACCAGCAAACCCGTCGAAATAAGGAGCCGAATTGGTACTCGGCACCACGTGGTCCCACCACGTGGTCCCACCACGTGGTCCCACCACGTGGTCCCACCACGTTCGAAAACCATCAAGAACACATCGGGTGTAGGACTGGTATCCTACATACCTGTATCGGCTGAGTGAATTAAGGCTCAGACGCACCAAAACTCCCTAGACAACCAACAAGGCCACGGAATAGGCCCGATTCGATCCCCATTTGAATCGGCATCCGCATCGTGACGACGAACCCAACGCCGCCATCTTACTTAAGTATCAATCAGGATTCACCCGATCTCATTGTAGCTTTAATTATATTGTTAGTTTAACCCTAACCGGTGTAGTCTCATTTTTACTGTGTTACCAAGGAGTCAGGTTTGTTATTAAATTGGAATATTAAACCGAATCACGACACAGCACAGCCACAAACTCATTGCTTATTAACGGCTAGGTACAAAACATGGAGCCCCTTGTAATCCATGGAGTGCTCCAATTTTCAATTTCCAGTCCACGTTACCTAGTAAGGTGAGGTCAGCCCGCCGCAGGCGTTAGGCTAGGACATGAGAAAAGTGAACTGGAAATTGAAATTGGAGCACTTCATGGATCACATGGGACTCCATGTTTTGAACCAAGCCCTTTTTAACTCGAACTTCATTACCATGATCATTAGTAATTTACGAAGGCGTAGAGAAGACATCGAGAGAGAGAGAGAGAATTAGGTTTATAGACGCAAGCGGCGACTCAGGCCATACACGTCTAAAATTTGACAAAAGAGAATCTGACATGAAAACTGACAATATGAAACTTGACATACCAAATCCAACAAACAAAACCAACACGCTATATCTGACAAAAGAAAACTGACACACCAAAACTTGACAAAACAAAACTGACATATCCAAACTGACATAATGACTGACAAAAAAAACTGACAAATTGAAAGAAGACATCGAACACCTTCTCCTAACTGAATATTAGCATACAAATAATCCAAACATAAACAATTATAAGTGAATATCTTCAGATAATTGTACACTTATGTGGTCTGCCCTGGTCCTATTTGCAGTTTGTGACAGTGTGAAATCGGGGTCGACATTGTTATAATGTCGGCCGATCCAACAATGCATAAACACGACAAAACCACAAAAATTGCCGAGAATAAATTATGCAAATATAGTTTTGATTTATTCATTGAATTTATTTACACTTACAATTACATAAAATACTAAGATATGCAAATGAGATCGATTTGCATAACTTAGGCCTATTTGGTTCCATGTGCTTAGGCTTAACACAATGGTGATATCCTGGCGATCCTGAGGGATATGGTCGACTTAAAGTATGTCACAACCAAAAGGAACAGGATATACTGATTGTATCTATACAGGAAAGTATAATACAATCAACACAACTGAAATAAAACATTAGGGGAAGAAAAAGAGGTGTAAATGGTCAAGCCACAGCCACGTGGCGACCTAAGTGGTTTAACCCACATTCCGCATATTACACCATGCGTTATTTCTTCATTAAGGGCCCAGGGCCAGAAAATGGGAAATAAACAAGAGAGTTACTCACCGCAGCCCCGGTCCAATGTCGCGTCTTATCGCGGTACCACCGTCGATCGGTGGCCGTCGCTGTCGCCCCTGATGCCGTCGGGCCACCGCGACAAAAGGAGTACCTCGAAGTTGGC
>JH431191.1:1560-16094 GCA_000239455.1 Strigamia maritima
ATGATTGTCTATGTGTAACTTGTGCCTGTAACCATTCAGAGTCATTTTATCACCTTTTGCTTTAAATACGAACCGGCAGGCTGTCAACACCAAATTAAAGTAGGTATAATGCCCTAAAGACCGTAGTTGCCGGGCCTGAAAAACCCGAAGGTAAATGTACCGAGAATATACTTGTGCTTCTTGCATGTAGGCCAGTCCTGTGGACAAAACTTGATTGTATCGAGTCCGCTCGGACCGAGCAGCAACCGCTACCTGTATCAGGAGTGGGCGCTAACTGTCACGTGCTTCGGCACCGTTTGAGAACAACGCATTCGGTTTGATGCGGCGCGCCCGACTCAATCATGACGGCCGAGGAATTCCCTTTGAATTCCATAACCGACTTCTTCCCGCTAATCTATACTTTTCTTTAGTTTTTCTTATCGATAGTTGTACATTTATTTGAATGCTTACAATTATTATATTCATGCGAATGTAATAATTGGAATAGAAAAGAGTGAGCTTTCAACGCAACGCTCGAAATACAGGTGTAAGCCGATACCACGTGGTATCGCTAATTTGTGACGATCATCCGACCGATGAACGCCGATATTCGCAGGATTTGATAGTGCATTACCCCGATTAGGAACCAAACTAGCGCCAGGAAACACCAGAAGATTCGTAATATTATTTTTGTAATTTGTGTATTATTATTAGTTTATCAAGCCTCTATCTAATAGTTTAAAGTTTCAATAATATGTTTTGCCAGTTTCCTGGTTAAATTAGATTAATTTATAGTTTTGATATATTTTAAGTATTTTTATTGCCTCTGTTATTAATAAGATTTTATGTTAAGTCGACCTCGGATCATTGTAATTTGCAATGACCCGGAATAAATGTTATGATTTGAGAAAATTCCTTGTTTTCATGTTTATTTACTTTACTCTTTCCAATTCAGTGTTTTGCAAGTGTGTTTGTATCTTATTGTTACTGGTTCTTATCCTTGGGATAAGTGGAGGTTTTCTTAGCAAAGAGAAAATCCATATGTTTTCACAAGTTTTACTGTCTTGACCCCATCGTAAAGTGTGAATAGCACTTTGGGAAAAAGTCAGATCGTCACAACTTAAGGTGACTAAATTTAACCAAATATCTATTTACTAAATTTTAATCTTTCTAAAACTAATTAACACAAATACCACCTTAAAACTACTTTCGTCCTACTACAGAAATAAATTTTATTTTGCAATAGAGGGACTTCCTTTAGAAGAAGGTGGGGAATCCGGCTTCTTCTTTTTCTTTGGGGTGGAAGAGAGTGGCTTCCTGTCAAACCAAACGATTTTCTCTTTTGGTTTGGAGGAAGACTCCTTATCTTTGGCAATAATTGCCTTGGCGAGTTTGGAATTGATCAGTGGCTCTTTTCTGATTAATTCGGATTTGGAGCTACTAGTCGATGCTTCTGTTGCTATCTCTGCTATAGGTGCAGTGACTTCAACAGAAGAGGGCGTGCTCATGGGGATTGATCCTAGTTTGGATTCTACCTCCATGGGCTCGTCTTCAATTCTCACCAGTTTCAATTGTGGTAATGTGATGTTGAGAGGAAGCTGGTCGTCCTTTTGGGCGATCCACTCCTCCTCGGCAACAACATGTCGAGTCGTCGTGGCGGAATAGCTGAATCGCGGATCCGTCACAATGGCTCCACCATTTTGGTTATGCCAGATGCGACACCTGGGACATGTTGCCCAGATGCAACATCCTGGCTTGGGAATCAGATTTTTGATAACATATTTATCAACTGTCTTGTCCCATGACTCTCCCTTGGGACTTGTTTTGAGCCCATTGCAGTTTGGACATTGTAAAACATGACAAGAGTTTCTCAACCCAGTACACCACCCACTGCCCCCACAGAAAGGGCATGCAATGGTGTATTCGTTCTCATGTACAGCCGTGGGGTTGGCCACGCTGTCATGAGCGGCCTTATAACGGGCCAGGCGTTCTGCCTTACCGGCGATGCACCTGACCTGTTCCACTCGCCTTTCTTCCTTCTTTTGCTTTTTCTGGAGTTTTAAAGCGAGCTCCTCCCTCTTTTCGCATTGAGTCATGCCGGCTTTCGGTTTGTCCGGATGCGAAGAGGGTTTACGGAAATATGGAGAAGTTGTTCTCCTTTTTCGTTGCGACCCTGTATTCTGGATGTCTACGTGTTCCATCCGAATACATGACTGTGTTGGAAGGTCCTGCTTCTGAGGTTGGGGCACTACTGGTCGTAGTCCCTGGCCCAGAAGTTGGTCTTCCTGTGGCCAACAGAGCAGTAAACTGTTCTGCTGTTAAAGTGTAGAAGACAGGTTTGTCTTCTTCTCTCGGTTGTCCCTTTTCCATATCTTTCTTTCCATTTGGTTTGTCTGATTTAGACATTTCGGTTTGTTCTAATTAATTTAAACGGTCAAATAAAATTCGGAATACGGAATCCTATACGGAAGATATCTGGATATTATTACAATTCGGAAAAATTGCTTTGGATCCAGAAGTCTGGTAGTCAAAGTCAGTTGTTGAAGATGATACTAAATTCAGATTCAACATCTGGCTTATATACACAGGCATATTCGTTCCGTATAGTGGACGCTAGCGTCGGATTGGTCCGAATCGGCCTATGGCACGCCATATGTATCCCTTGGCAAATTCGAATCGATCGACATCGGTCATTACGTCCATCGTACGTTTTTTGAAAAACGTGCCGAATGGACTTAATATGGTTCATTGGTCCATTCCTAGCATGCATGGTTTGAAATACATTAAAACACCACACTAGGAACTTAAAATTCCATAAAATAAGACTGTCTTTAAGTTTATATTTCTTTACTTAAGTGTTTTTGTAAACAAATAAAATAAAAACAAAACTTCATCATATCAAATTCTAAATACTTTATTATTTTATTAAAATAAAACCAATAAAATATACAAATTGGATACAGAGTCCAAATAAATCAACTTAAATATAACAAATATATAATAAATTGAGATGATTCGGTCATCACACCGATGGTCATGGAACTGTAGACATTCTTCTAAAAGTAGAAAATCTCAGGTCCAAGTAGCAATCTGGTATGGAAAACTAGAAAACAAAATAAAAGAATAAAATGTTTATTCAAACAAAATACTTCTTAAATCTAATTCTCTTTCTTATCGATAAAATTTCAACAATGTCAATGTATGACATTCACACTGATGAAATCATCGACAAAAGGTCGGACCAAAAGTGAATTGTTAGTGCCGACTCTAACTACAGGTTGCTAGCATCGACTCTTAACATTTTTCCAACAATCTGGTCTTTGAAAAGCTAAGAAAATTCAACAATACGATGAAATTCAGCGTATCGATAAAATTTCGAACTTTTTAGGGTTATTTAAGGATTAAGTTATGGAACCATAATTTTATCCCAGAAATTCCACTATTTTTATCTGAAGGTGCAGTTCACTTTTAATTTATTTTAAAAATAAAATAAACATAAATTACACCACAAATAGGTTGAATGGAGTTCCTTGAAGTAGGAAATATAAAATTTCGAAAATCCAAGAAATTTCCAAAAAAAAATAATTTGGTAAAATAAATTCAAAAATTAAACTACACTCAGGGTTTTTACTAGAAGTAAATCCTGAGGCAACCTTTATCTCGGTAGAACCTCCACGTGTGACAGTGTGGAATCGGGGTCGATATTGTTATAATGTCGGCTGATCCAACAATGCATAAACACGACAAAACCACAAAAATTGCCGAGAATAAATTATGCAAATATAGTTTAATTTATTTCCTAAATTTATTTACATTTACAATTACATAAAATGCTAAGATATGCAAATATAAACTTCTTTACATATCTTAGGCCTACTTTGGATCCATGTGCTTAGGCTTAACACAATGGGGAAATCATGGCGATCCTGAGGGATATGGCTGACTGAAAGTCTGTCACAACCAAAAGGATAAAGTGGGTTGATTACATCTATTCTGGTAAAAATAATGTAATCAACTTGCTACAAGAAAACATTAAGGGAAGAAGAAAAGAGGTGCAAACGGTCAAGCCGTGGTCATCGGTGACCTAAGTGGTTTGACCCACATTCCACGCTTTGCATGGCGCGTTATTTCTACATTTAGGGCCCCGGGCCATGAGAGAGAGGAAACAACGGAATGGTTTACTCACCTGAGTCGGCCCGGTCCAATGTCGCGTCTTATCGCGATACTACCGTCGATCAGTGGCCGTCGCTGTCGTCCCTGATGCCGTCGGGCCACCGCGACAAAGGGAAGTACCTCGAAGCTGGCGGCCAAAACTCAACGTACAAGTTCCATACATGTACGGGCAAGAAGATATATTGGCCCCATGTTTATCTCATATTTACCTATTGGGTTGTAACTTAATACAACAATAAACATAGGCGCCGCAGGGAAATGCAATACACTTTAAAATATAAATACACATGACACTTAAGAATATAAATATAAGGCATACACTATTTGTGACGGGGTGACTTGGTCATCGATATATCGTCCGATATATCGATTCCAGTCGCAACTTTAACACGATACTACCGCCTAAAATGCATATAGTACCGAGACAAAGTCGCAATGAGTTCAGATTAAAATACATTAACACTAGTTTTCCAGGTTTAAATTACTTTATTGTTACACTTGAATAAATATCTTACGACAAAGTTTATCCCATTGTTTCCGATCTACCACGTGGTTTGGCAAGCACGTTGGAGAAATTAGTCCTAGCGATCTGAATATCAGCGTTGACTTGAGTTGATCTAAACTTTAGACCAACACATGTAGTCACCAAGACATTAAATCTTGACCCAAGAAAAGAGGTGCAAATTGATTCCCGCCAATGGTTAAACCATTCCAATCACACGGCGGTTTAGGTACCAAAAGGGTTACAGATCACTCAGTGATCTGTATGCCCGAATTTCACCTAGTGAACCTTATGTGCGCCATCAAACATGATGCCGCAAATCCGCGTCTTGCACGACGCGTTATTTCACAAAGGGGCCCCGGGCCATGAAAGAGGAGAAAAGATAACACAGACATTACTTTACTCACGGGTCGGCCAGGTCCTGTGCTGCGTCTTCGAAGCTACCAAGTATGTTACGGGCATGAAGGTCCTGTCGACCGTAGTCCGGCTATCTTGCCCACTGGCCACTCGATCTCGGCAGCCGTCTGGTATAACCGCGTAAGCGGGTATATAAGCGGATGCATAACTGATTTACTGGCCTCATATTTGCCTCATAAATCAGAGGCGCCAAAGGCTTAATTATTACAATGTAAATCAAGCACACAGGCAAATAATCATAGGTCAGTATCAGTATCAATGTCAAATCCGCAAGAAGCTCTACTTCCTGTTTTGCATGGCTTTTTATACTTGTCTAATCCCTTTATCACTGATAAGGGGATTATGACAAGATAATTCGATAGGGGATGAGTCATGATGGAATGTTCATCATGACATCATTCTCTAGTCTCGAGGATAATATAAAATTATCCATTATTGAAATATTTACATATTTCAATCAGGGACAAGTGATAAAATATAAGCATAATTAAGTCTATGATTTACATAGAGTTTATATCTCATTATCACAACATTATATTAATTGGGAATAATCATTAAGGTCGCGCTAGCGCCCTCTTTGGTCATTCCTTGACCATATACAGATACTTGTACCATAGTCTCTAAGTAGACTTCTAAAGTCTACTTAACTACTACTTAGTTTTTATCTCAATCCCAACATCAAATAAACTCACTTTATTCATGTAAATAGGTATTCTGCTGTAACTTTGGTACACTCAGTGCACCATAGTTACAGTTCATAAAACTACGGGATTCGAGCCCGTCACATATTAAAATACACTACACTGTAATAATAATAATATATACACTTCAATAAATACACTCAAATAGTATCACAATATATATACACTCAAATGTAAAAGCACAAACCATTTAGGCAAATAATCACAGATAACTCATATCAGGTCAAACATTCAGTTTCAGGGTTTCTCATAGCATTCAGCCATACTTTCTGTTTTACATGAGCTTTTATACTCTGCTAATCTCTCACTAATCCCTAAGGAATGTGTAGATAACAGAGTGGCCAATGGGTGAAGCCGGTTGTGGAATGTGAATGACCACTTCCTGCATCACTCACAGTATCGAGGTAAATGGGGCAAATGGTCAATACAATATATAATTTATATATTTATTGGCCATTACTTTTATTTTGGTTGTAAATAAGCGCGATAATTATTATCTATTTATTTACATTTTGTTGTCATGGTTTGAATATGCCGCTAAAGACGCATGGCGCGCTCTAGTGGCAATTTTCTACCAAAACTACGGTTCGAGACTGTCAAAATATGTAAATATCAAAAATGGTAAGAATTCATCCCAATCTATGCTTTTCATTCACATAATTAGCAAGCATATTTGCAAATGTTTTGTTGAATCTTTCCGTCAGTCCATTTGTTCTTGGGTGATATCCTGATGTTGTTTTGTGTCTAATTTTAAATAGTCTGCTGACCTCTTCTATCATTTGATTTCGGTATTCAGTTCCTCTATCACTTAATATTTCCTTTGGACTGCCTTCTTCCAGAATAACTTTATTGAAAAGTGCTTTAGCTGCCTCGACTGCTGTACATGACGGTGCGGCTTGTGCTTTAACACCTCTCGATAAATAATCTGTCATAATAAATACATATCGGTTTCCTCTTGGAGTTACTGGAAATTTCTCTAAAGTATCTATTCCAATTCGCTGAAATGTTTTTTCGATTGTTGTCCAAGGTTGTCTTCTTTTCGGAATTTTCTCGTAGCTTTCCAGAGCTTCAATAATGTCTTTCAACTTTGGATCCTTTCTCTGTTCTGCTGGAAGGTCCATTTTTTCAAGAAATAATGTGGGTACAGTGTCATCCTCATCTACTTGTGTTGAAAGTCTACTTAAAGCATCAGCATCTAAATGTTTTTTCCTGACTTATAAATTATATCATAGTCTGCTAACTGTAAACTCCATCTGGCTAATCTTCCATTTGGGTTTTTCACTTATCGTAACCATTGTAACGCTGAATGGTCCGTTATTACTTGAAAATATTGTCCATAAATATACGGTCTAAATTTTTGTATTGCAAAAATGATTGCTAAGCATTCGCGTTCCGTCGCTGAATAATTCTGTTCCGCTTTGCTCAATAATCTGCTCGCGTATGCAATAACATGTTCTTCTCCTTTATCCTTTTGTTTCAATACTGCTCCTAATCCATATCCCGACGCGTACGTGGAGATCATGAATGGCTGTCTGAAATTAGGATGGGCTAAGACTGGTATCGTCACAAGCGATCTTCTTAGAGCTTCAAATGCTTCGTCATGAGGTGGTCCCCAATCAAATTTTTTGTCCTTTTTTGTAAGGTTGACTAATGGTTTCGAAATATCCGCAAATTTCGGAATAAATTTCCTGTAATAGGAACATAGTCCTAAAAATCCTCTCACTTCTTTCACGTTCTTTGGCCATGGAAATTTAGCTACTGTATTAATAAGTTTTGGATCTGGTGAAATTCCGTCTCTATCTATCATGTGTCCCAAATATTTTATATTATCCGTGCCAAATGTACATTTTTCTAATTTAACTTTCAAGTTTGATTCTCTTAATTTGGTAAATATGTTCTCCAAATCGATCAAATGTTGGTCAAATGTCTTCGAGAATATAATAAGATCATCCAAATATGCAATGCATACAATTCCTAATAAATTTCCTAAGACCTTATTCATCAGTTGTTGAAATGCTGCTGGGCTATTGCAAAGTCCTTGTCCTAAAACATTAAATTCGAAGTGTCCTGCGCTAGTTGTAAAAGCTGTTTTTTCTTTATCAGGTTCATCAATTTCGACTTGAAAATATCCTTGTATTAAATCCATCATAGAAAAATATTTTGCTCCTGCTAGTTGATCTAAGGTTTCATCTATTCTTGGTATTGGATATACCATCTTCTTCGTAATGGCGTTTAATCTTCGCCAATCGACGCAAAATCTCCATTTTCCGTCTCGTTTCTTTACTAATAATACTGGTGCGCTCCATGGGCTTTCTGATTCACGTATGACCTTCATTTTTAATAACTTCTCTACCTCTCGTTCTTCTACTTCTTTTTCTTTTAATGATAAGGTGGTACTTTAATTGGTTCTGATTGCGTGTTTATACACCTTTACACGTCCTAAATCATAGTCCGTTTTCGCAAATCGGTCTTGATTGTTCATCAATAATTCTTCCAATTGTTGTTTCTCGTCTGCCTTTAAAATATCTCCATATTTCGCTGTTGTCATATCCGTTTTTGTTTCTTGTGTCGAATCAAAACATGCTGTATCCGTTATGTGGAAAATTTTAGCTATAGATGCTTGTTTCTTAATAATTATTGGTTTCTTGGTTACATTAGCAACTCTAATATATCCTATTCCTTTTTCAAGTGTTGTCAATGTCTTACAACACATCAATCCATATCTGTCCATAGTGTTATTAAGTGGTTCCCAATAAAAAATGTCGTCTATACTATCTTCAATTTTGATTTTCATTATCGATTCATGCACAGCTGGTATTTTAAAATCTTCCGCGACTCTTGCAATGTAGTTCATTTCTATAAAATCCTTCGGCATTTAAAATTCTACAAAATTGGGCTTTGGTCCTAATCTTCGGCCAATGGAAACTGTCCTCCTTTCATAATCTAAATTACATGGTGCTTGTAGTAAAAATGGTGCTCCTAAAAGTACTTGGTGCTCAAATCCCTTAACAATTTCGAATTCCACAAGATAGTTCAATCTTCCTACACAAATATTCAGTTGACATTTTCCTTTCGGAATGATTATTGTTCCATCTACCATCCTTAATCGACGATATGTTTGCTGATATTCCTTGATGCCTATGCTTCTAGCTACGTCTTCACTAATAATGCAACAATATCCTCCTGAGTCTATCATGCCTGTATATTCGATATGTCCTATTTGTACTGGAATCCGTAATAATCCTTTATTATAATGCAAATTGGTTATGGTTATATGTTGTGGTTCTTCTATATATTCCTGCTTCCTTGTGATTCGTCTATTGTTTCCCTTTTTATTAGTCTTGCTTTGTTTCTCTTTAATCTTCTTTTTTCTATTCTTGCCCTTTTTAGTTTGAATTGGCCTTATTAGTTTTCCGCATTTGTATTCCGTTGGATCTCTTGTCGTTGTTGGTTTCTTGTTGGTTGTTAACCTTGATTTTGATCTTGATTTTGATAATTTTGAAAAGTTTGTCTTCTCGGAAATCTTCCTGAAAAGTTACTCCAATTTCTCTTATTATTTTGTTGGTATCTTCCTCTTTGGTTATTAAAATTTCCTCTATTTCCATAGTTCGAATTCTGTTCATATTGTTGATAATTTGGTTGTTGATATTGACCTCTACGGTAGCCTTGTTGAAAATAATTTCGTCCATAGAAATTACCTCTTGAAAAATTTGGTCTTTGATAGTTAAATCGTCCTCTATATTGATAATAATCTAAAGGATATTGAAAATATGCATCCATCGATGGTGCAGAAAAATAAGAATAATCCACCTGCATCTGTTCTAGTTGTTTCTTTATCGATGTCATGTCTTCTTGCATCTGTTCTGTCGTTGTCAATACAGATGTTTTCGGTGTTTCCTTCTTTTCACCTAATACTGTTTGTAAGAATGCCAATATTTTCTCAGTTCCGTTGTCTGCTAAATTATGTTTCATATGCAGCAACTTTTGAAAGGATATCCTCTATTGTTGTTGGATAAATCAATGCTAATTGTTTTTTCATGTCGTCCTTTAAGCCTTGAAAAGCGAGATGTAATTTCTGCTTATCGGAGATCGGTGGGTTCAAAAATGAACATTGGTGTAATATCTTTCGGACATAATCTACTGCTGGTCCTTCTTTATGTTTTAGTGATGCAATATTTCTTAATACTGATTCTTCTGATTTTCGAAATCTCGTTTGTAACGCATCTCTCCATTCTGTCCATGTATATTGTGGATGTAATCGCTTTAGTTCCATCAACCAGGATCTGGCTTCTTCTTTCAATACTACTGGTAGATTTATAATCCTTTCATTATCGCCTGGTACGACTGTTTCGTAACCAGCGATCCATTCTTCAACATTTTCAGTTTTCGCATTAAAATCTGGTGGTGTTCTTCTATTTATTGTCATATTATTCATTAATGCTTGAAATTGCTCAGCATCCAATTGTAATCCCATATTGAATTCTTGGTTATCCAAATTCAGTGGATGTCGTATATTATCTTCTTCTGAAGTTGATTCAGAATCAGTTTCTGTATGGCTAGCTTCTTGTAATCGCTCTAAATTAATCGATAGTGGTCGTGATTCAAAAGAATCAAGAGCTCTTCTTCTATCTTTACGTCTTTGTAATTCTTCAAAATTTCTTTGTTCTCTTTGCCTTGTACTTCTTAAATTGTATTCGTCTCTTTCTGTTTGCTTCAAATAAGTTAACTGCCTTGGGATATTAATCTTGCTTGCCTGTTGAGCTATTAATAATGGAGTCTGTTCTATCCGCAATTGACTATCTCTTCTTATATGATCTGTCAGTAATCGTACTGATTCAGACAATTCCTTGCGTATAGTTATCTCTTCGGGTGTTTGTCTTGAAAATGCCAGTATAAATTAATACTGAGTATCGAAGATATACATAAGTATATCTTCTTATATTCATAAATCGTAGAAATATTTTCGTTTGAGTATTATACCCCCAAAATATATCAACCTTCAAATAAATTTACAGCAAACTAATATGCAAAAATCTCAATTATCAAATACAAAATAATCAATTACCAAACATTCATTATACAATTCAAATGTTTAAATCGTCTCGTATCAATAAAGTAATATATTTCAATTATTTATCATCAATAAAGAAATTTATATAGTTCTCGTCTGACTCAAACCAGTGGAGAAAAAAAAAATATTCAGCACTATATATTCATATAATCTGACTCGTGACTCATGCCTTCATCAAGCTAATCCGCGTTAAAATAATATTGGGAAAGAGATGGGAAAAAAGGAAAAAAAAAACAATCGCATTTCGAATGCAAATTTATGCAAAATGCTCTAAACATATCCCTTAAAAATTAATAATTTCCACTCCTTATATTCGTTAATTCTCATAAATTCTCTTTAATTTCCTTTTTTTTAAGACAGTAAAATAATTAAATCCGCATTTATCATATATTCCTATATCATAATTCACAATATTTTCCTTTGGATATTCAAATTAAATCCATGCTATATTTAAATAAGAAAACTTCTGATATCATAGCAGAAATCTGGATTCGATTTTCTTTACTTCACCATACTATATTAAACTACAACGAAACAAAAACTGCGTTGTTTCGAGGGTTCTTACTAGGAAAGTATGTTTGTAAATACTTATATTCACATTCATACAAAATCCGTTCGGTCTCGAAAAATATTTGCGTAATTGCTCGGAGTTCGTTCTAGCTAGTTTTTCAATATTTCATCCAAATTCCTATCTATCGCCTAAATAAAAAATATTAAATACTACACTTTTACTGTGCCATTTCTTACTTTTGGCTTCGAAACTTCCTTCGTCCAATTTATGCATTCATCATCATGCAAGTAAATTTAAATAAACATATGCAAAAACACTCTATTATAAACTGCTATTATGAAGCATATATGATAAATAAATTTCATGGTTCTTTATTTCAACCATTTCAAACAACAATTTTAAACAATAATCCCCAAAATAAAATAAATGAAGGGTAAAGAAAAATCCTCGACATTTGGCAATTACAAATGGCGGTTCCGGAGAAAGGGAAGGGAAAAAAATATACTAATTAGAATTTAAATGGGTTCCGATGCCTATATCTTCGCTATCCGCTAATACTAATAATGTTGAAAAGAAAAAAAATCACTAATAATAAAAAAATAGAATAGGAGTTCGTTTGCCTAGCATCTTCACCATTTGTTACGTGGCCCATAGGGATGAGTGAGCCAAGCAACAGGGAACAGGTCGCAATCCAACCTACGCCTGCTGATTAAATAGTCTAATTTATGCGCGCGATTATGCATTGAGTCCGACTGAATAACGAGTCAAAGTTTAACGATTAACAAAACATTATCTCTTTATTCGGTTGTAAAGAGAAATGTGAAAACAATACAAATTAAAATGATACATTAATTAAATACCTTTACACAATAATACAATCAGTCATTATAAGTTAGTACAAGGTTTAGGTTTATCTGGATAATAATAATGTCTTTTGCCTAAAGCGAGTGACTAATAAGCTGTCGACATCTCAACGAGTCGAGTTGCTCTTAATCATAAGGATAGGTGAATGCAATGATCGGTTAGTACACTTACATTGGTAACATGTAATCTGGTCCAAGACCAGGCGAGAACTCTCTGCTCTTCGCTCTGATCGTACTTCTTATACTCTATTAATGTTCTCTAATTGGCTGTGCATAATAATGAGTTGTGACGTCATCGCTGGCCTATGATGTATCTTCGTGAGTTCGTCTAGCTCACTGACGTCACTGATGTCATCAGAGGTACGACCTCTAGTATTGGTTTTCGGCAATTCCAAAACTAGTAGTTATGGAAATACTACAGAAGCTTTGAAGGTTCATCTGATATTTGGATTCGGACTGACTTTATTATGCTACGGTGTCCTACCGTAACAATATTGGCACCCTAAAATCATTTCTAGGGTTAGTTAATTACTACGGGAGGTTCATCCCTAATTTGTCAACCACGTTGGAGCCCTTATATCGTCTCACACGTGACAACACACTGTGGGACTGGACTTCCGACCAGGAGAGCGCTTGGTCCACTGCGAAATCTTCACTCTCCACGGAATCCACTCTTACTCGACCAATCGAGGGACCTCTACCTCACTGTCGATGCTTCTCCTGTCGGAATAGGTGCTTTTTTGTAGCACAAGGACGCTTCTGGCTTTCATTTACCCATTGTGTACGCCAGCTCACTGTTAGCTCCTGCACAGAAAAATTACGCGCAAATTGAGAAGGAAGGACTTGCCATTGTCTACGGCATACGCAAGTTTCACCACTACCTTTTTGGACGTCGCTTCATACTTCGGACTGACCACAAACCGCTGGTCACCATTTTCGGCGACAAGCGTGGCTGCAATCAAGTTGTAGCTGCAAGACTCCATCGCTCAGCAGTCTTCCTAGCTGCCTACGATTTTCACATTGAACTCGTGCCTGCCGCCGACAACGCTGTTGCAGATGCACTATCCCGCAATCCACAACCATTAGTGTATCAACCAGAAGACCTAGAGATTGGGATTACGCCCATATTCTTGGCTTCTATTGCGGAGTTTCCGGTGTCAAGGCCAACCCTCGATATGGCTTATTCGCAGGACGCCACTTTACAAGCGGTGCGCACCTGCATAACCAACAATTGGGCTGCACACCCCCAACCGGATGTTGCACCTTATTATTGCTTTCGCGATGCAATTTGCATTTTTGACAAATACTTATTCTTTAAGAACAGGCTCATAGTTCCTGTAAGTTTGCGTCCCGCTATCCTGTCCGAGCTTCACGCCGGACACTTTGGTATTGTTCGAACCAAATCGCTTGCTCGAACCACTGTTTGGTGGCCCGCCATCGACGCGGATATTGAACAATTGGTAAAAGGCTGTGACTTGTGTTCTCGGGCTCTTCCCGATCCGCCAAAGTCTGACCAGCTAAAATGGCCAGTTCCAAACGCCATTTGGGGCCGCATTCATATAGACTTTGCTGGTCCATTTTTAGGCAAAACATATCTTCTAGCTGTTGATGCCAAGACTAAGTAGTGCGAGGCGCAAATCATGCCGACAACAACCGTCGCTGCAACGATTGATGCTCTCTCCACTTGGTTTGACCAGCATGGCCTGCCATTACATGTCCATTCGAACAACGGGCCACAGTTCACCGCAACAGAATTTCGCAACTTTCTGGAGCGCAATGGCATCAGACACATGTTTTCTCCGCCATATCATCCTGCCACCAACGGTGCAGTAGAAGGCTTTGTGAAGACGTTCAAGCGCCAGGTGCAAAAGTTTGTCAAGGATGGAAATTTCGTCCAAAAGGCAATGAAAACATTCCTTTTTACCTACCGCACTACGCCTCATGCGACGACGAATCGCACACCGTCAGATATGTTCCACCGCCGCACTCTGCGAACCCGTTTGCATTTATTGGATCCGCGTCTCTTGCCAGAACTGTCCACGATGCCCTTAGCCCGCGAATTCAAAACTGGTGACCGAGTCTACGCACTAGACTACCTCGGCACCAATCGCTGGGTACCAGGCACAATACAAAGTCGTGTTTCGTCGACATCTTATGCAGTTGAAGTTGCACACGCCGTCATTTGGCACCGCCACGTTGACCAGTTGCGTCCACGCCTTGCTGCTGACGGCTCCTCACCTTCAAATGGGGGAGGGAAATGCGAGGACATCATATTCCTGCCCTCATCCGACGACACCACGATCCGCAATCAACCGGC
>JH431193.1:6468-17814 GCA_000239455.1 Strigamia maritima
TAATAATAATAAATTTTTTTTATTTGGATTATTTCAGCGATCCCACCTCATCAACAGGTCACTTCGTCGACGCCGTTTCGTCGACAAACGGCGTCGACGAAACGAACCGGCATCCTCTGGACACACAGATAATCGCATAAGGTACAAACATCAAACTGGTGCCTAAAGGTGCTTCTCTGTCTCAGTATGCCTTGCTTCATACATGTATTCCTGCTGCAAAATGGCTTGAATTTGCCTTGTATCACACACTCATTGTCCACAGTCACTGCTATCACGTAAACTTGAGAAAAACTCACACAAGCATGATAAAAACCAAAGAAACTTTATTCCAAGGAGCCACTCAACTTGGCGGCCATTTGCACAGGTGAATATACAGGAAGAGAGTCAGAGAGTATAAAAATTAATCTCAAAACAGAGAACAAATCAATCAGTTGATGTCAAAAATAGAACATAATTGCAGTTATGCCATATCTGTCATCAAATCTGCTTTTCACAAGCAAACAGGCACAATATTCATCCACTTACATCTAGATGGTGTGGATGAATCACCTCATGATAAATAATACATGAATACAATCAAGTCACAAACTTAATCTGTCTAACAAGATAAGAATCAACATTCTGAGAATGAAATTAATTTATCAATCAGTATTATAAACATTATGAAAACAAAATAAATTCACCAATCGGTAATACAACAAATAATACAATCAGAGGCTGCAAATAGATTAAAAACCTCTGATCTCAGAATGCAATGACCTAATAAATTAAAGCAACTTAAACAAATACTTGCACAATGAACTTAATTGTACAAATACCACATTTTCCAGTTTACACACCAACATATCACTGGGAATGTATAGTCTCATTTCTGAAACATTTACAGGACCCTTATTTTGTAAAGTGATAGGCTTTGCAATTTCATAAGCATTGCTACTAATTATCTTAATAATCACATAGGGACCTTTGTATCTGTCTTCTAGTGATTGTGAATATCTGATTGCCGCTTTGGACAATGCATGAGTTTTAATTAGGACCACGTCATTTAATTCGAATTGAACATCTGACCTATGTTTGTCATAACTAGTTTTTTGCTTTATTTGTGCCTTTTCTTTATTACTGATTGCAGTTTTCAAAATGTTAGCCATTCGACTTATGAGCATTCTTGGAGAGCATTAGTTGCAAAAAGTAAACAAACAGGATGATGCTCTCTATGAATCTTTATAAGAGGTGCTCTAATTATCTTCAAGTGAGTTAATATGTTTACCAGATGAGTTGAGAATGATGTAAAGATGTAAAGAAGTCCAAAGCATTGATTAAAAGCCAAAATGAAGTTGTTTTAATAATTTAAAACCAAAGAAACAATATGAACTATGATGAAGCCTCCTAGCCTTGAGACATCCATCTTTGTCAGCCTGTCATGAGTGATTGACAGGTCTGATTAGTATCGCCCTCTATTGACAGAACATAAAATTATCAATAGCAAACGACATACACAATTACAAAACAGAACTAAAGACAAAAGTATAAAATAAATACAAACAAGTCCAAACTTATAAATAATACAATGTAAGAACCTGGCATACAATACACTAAACTAACAATAGCCTGTAAACAAAGATAAAATAATGAAAACATTAAATCATAATAATACTATAGTCGGATAGACACGCATATCAAACAAATAAAAACTAAATACTACAAAGTAAGCGTGCTACACAACTAAACAATGAATGTCAGGATGTTATGTTTGACCACAAACCCAAACAAACGCTCCCTCAAATAGAACATCGAGACACTACAAGCAAACAGAATTATACAATAAATCAAAATTCAACATTAAGATAATTGACAAAAATAAATTCGCATAATGCTCGTATCCTATCGCCTGGAAACCATTTTGTGAAAATATCAGCAGTATTGTGACTAGTCGGAATCTTGTCAATAACGAAAAAACCCTTCATGAACCAATCTCTGGCTATGCAATACTTAATCCGCATGTGCTTGGTCTTCGTGTTCTCCAGGTCGTTACGCATGAATTGAATCGATGACATTGAATCTGAAAATACAGTAGGCACATTCACATAACCAAGCAAATCATAATACTCAAAAAGAATAGACATCCAATATATCTCTTTAACTGCATGCACCAAAGCGATATACTCGAACTTCATGGTGCATCCTGCAACGATCCCCTGCTTCTTACAACCCCAAGATAAGGGTGCACCTCCTAAATACAGGATATGGCCTCCGAAACTCTTACATGAGTCCAGATCCGTGGCCCAGGAAGCGTCGACATGCAAAAATAAAGATTCATTAATACAATTTGACAAATTAATAACTAGATGTTCAGTATTAACAACATATTGTAAAACCTGCTTCAAACATTTACCATGAGACTGAATGCAAAACATTAAACTGAGATAAGTAAGTAACTGCGTACAAAATATCAGGACGACTCCTTGATGCTAAAAACATTAAGCTGCCAATAAGAGAACGATAAGGAAAATCATCAATACCTTCACCCTATTTACACTTAATTAAAGTCGTGCCAACAGTTACGGGTACTTTAACAATATCATTCTTCACAACTCTAAATACTTCCGCAAGTTTACGAATAAATCCGATCTGATGCATAAGAATACCTTCTTTGCACCACACAAAATTAACACCTAACAATTTTGTGACTAAACCTAAATCAACTAAATTAAAATGATCGGCCAGACTCTTTACGATGATTGACTTAGGATCTTCATTTGATGTAAACAAGACCATGTCATCGACATAAACAAGCAGCAAAGCGTTCAATCCCTGTCGGTAAACACAGTTGAATCCAAAGGCTTTTGTAAATCCAATTTCCAACAATGCTGCATCAAGTGTTTGAAATCAAAGACGCCCACTTTGGTGTAAGCCGTAGAGTGCCTTCTTCAGTAACCAAACATTTTCTTGTCTTCTGCTCTTGATGTTTTTTGGGATGCTCATATGAATCTGCTTATCTAATTCACCGTAGAGATACGCACACTTGACGTCCAAGTGCGCGTCGATCCAGCCTCTTAAAACGACTAATACGCAAAAGAAAAATCTGATTAACGTATAGTTGCCAACAGGTGAGTAAACTTCTTCAAAATCGATACCCGGCCTTTGTCTGAAACCTTGTGTGACCAATCTAGCCCGATAACGTACAATCTCACCATCCGCGTTCTTCTTCAAACTAAAAATCCATCGGCTGCCAATAATTAATTCAGAACTTGGTTTTGAAACCTCTTCATAAACTTCACGTTCTTGTAACGTGCCCAGCTCTTCATTAATTGCAGCTTGCCAGGAATCCCTTTGTGGTGATGAAATAGCTTCTTCAAACGTTCTCGGTTCCTGGATTTTTCCGCAATAAGCTCGGATCCTCTTCTTTGACACGTAGTGGGCCTCACCATCAATATCTGTCGTAAACTCAGCAGCTATGTCTGGAATTTCACCCTCTGTATCAGATCCTGCTCTAAAAGTTTCAGTTGGCGGCGGTACTTTTGAAAAGTTGAAGAAAGACTTGGAATAAATTATAGGTGGCTTCTGTAGTTGACAATACGTTTGAACTTCAGGTCCACTCCTCATTTTAGTACCATCTGGCGAATAATAATACATATCGCAATATCCAGCTGATGCTCCGTCTTGTCTTTCCACTTCTTCTCGCTCCCATTCTTTGTAAATGTCCGTGATTTCTCTTTTCGTCTGCACAGGAGCTCTAACAATTCTTCTTGTCTTGATTTTCTGTCTTCTCGGTTCAGGTCCAATAGGAGTTTTATGGGAAATTTCTCGCCTCCCCCAGATGCTGATGTACTTCCAAAATGTTCTTCTTTTGGTGTTAGAAGGTCATCCGTCGTCTGGCTAGGAATTTCCTCGTCACTCGAATAATCATCATATAAGACATTTTCCGTTGTTGATTGGTGCTCATCTTCATCTTTAGACATGATTTGAGTCCAAAATTTGCTCTCTTTGATGGATACATGTTTGGATTCAATTACTTCATCAGTTTCCGGATTCCAGACCCGATTTCCACGTGTTCGGATCGCGTATCCAACCAAAATTCTTCTCCAGGCTCTTGGATCCAACTTGTCTTGTCCTGGCTTGGTGTAGTTCATGTAGCAAACCGATCCAATGGCTCGCAGGTGTCTTACAGACAACTTCCTGTCTCTGCAAAGAACATATGGTATCTGGTGTTTTATCCTAGAATGAGAAAACCTATTTTTCACATAAATCAGAGTCACAGCCAATTCCGCCCACAAATAGCTAGGTAGTTTGGTTTCTTCCAAAACTGTCCTAATTCCATCCAACATGGTCTGGTTTAGCCTCTCTGCTGTCCCATTCATCTGCGGGCTATAAGGATTTGTCCTTTGAATCTCGATCCCCAACTCTTCAAGGTGCTTTTCAAATACTTTTGAAACAAATTCTCCTCCACGGTCACTTCTAATGGCCTTTACTTGGAATCCAGATAACCTTTCCATCCTAGGCATAAAAGATTTGAAAATTTCAAAAACTTTATCTTTCTTCTTTATAGGATACACCCATGAATATCTGGAATAGTCATCCACAATATAGTCAAAAGATATTTAGCTCCACCCAATGATTCAACTCGGCTCGGGCCCCAAACATCCGTGTGTAATAGTTCCAATGAGTTTGATGCGATGCAAATTCCATCTGATTTGTAGCTTTCACGCGTAGATTTTCCAAGGTTACACACGTCACAGTCAAAATTCCGAGTCTGGCCTTTCACATCAAATCCGCTGATATTCTGATCCTTTAAAAGAAAATTAAAATATTAAGAGTTTTGATGCGCAAATCGCTTATGTCAAATATCAATCGACAATGCTTTAGTAATCTCATTACTTTTACTACTTTCAGACTTATTCGCATTGCTTACATTCACAATATCATCTTAAATTTCATTTGTATCATCATCTAACCTGACCAAATTAATACAATTCGCACTTGACTGGGTTTTCCTGTTATTTCGCTTAACTTTTCCAAATAAACGATACAACCCATCATCCAATTTGGCTAACAATAACCCATTGTTGACATCCTGATCATAAACAGTCAATAATCCGTCATTTATGTGCAATTGTTGTCTGGCTCGGTCGATCTTAGCAACTGAAATTAAATTTTTACCAAAATTAGGAGCATAATATACATCATTCAAAGTTATGTTATTTACACAGTCATTAACAGGTGTTTGCAAAATTATTTTGCCAATACCTGTTACAGATGAGGTCCCTTCACCCATTTCAAGATCTGTAGACTGAATTTCTTTCAGCTCAAAAAACATATTCTTATCATTACAAATGTGGTCAGAACATGCTGAATCCACAAGCCAATTTTCATCCTTAACAATCTGACTAGTTAGGACTTTAGGTTTTACATAAAAAGCAACATTTCTACTCTTAGAATCATTTGACGCTCCTCGACCTCGAGTTGCGCCACCTCTGCCATTCCCACGTGCCTTACCACCTCTCTTAACATGAGGATTTTTACATTTATTAGCATAATGACCCTGCTCTTGGCAATTAAAACACGTAATATTAGACAATGATGATCCCGATGCTTCAGAATTGTCGGCTTTTCCGTCTGACTTTTTATTTTGCTTTGATTTCCAATTTTTGTCCTTTCCGCTGCTTGACCTTGATGCCAAAAATGCCTTCAAGTCGGACAACATGCTCATGTCGCTGTTGAACTCCGGATCTGCAATTCTTCGATTATATTCCGCTTGAAAAGTCGCTCCAACTGCTTCAAACTTGAATTTATCATCATCCAGTCTGTAGAGTTGTTGTTTGAGCGCTTCCCAGGTTCCGTCAAGTTAATACATCAGTTGATACGTCTTCTCTTCGTCTGATATAGTCAGCCCGGCTTCCTTACACTCCTCTGCAGCCCTTTCAACGCGTACAATGAAACAAGCCATGTCTTCTTTGCTTTCATAGCGGATCATGATGAAGTCGGCTCTAAGTTGTGCTCTCCGAGCTCTGGATTTTGGTTGGAAAACGGCCCTTAACTTATCCAAAACTTCTTTACAAGATTTCCTTGGATGGTCACTGGTTTATACGGTTGAGAAACACTCCTGCACACCATGGCCCTGGCTGCTGATCCTCTTTCTTTCCATTTAAGAATTTCCTTCTCAGCTCCAGGTGTTCCAGCCGCAGGTTGTTTGTCGGTCCCGTCTGCAAAATCCCATAATCCATGCTGCTCGAGCATGAGCTGAACATCCATTATCCAACTCTTCCAGTTGGATCTGTCCAACTTGTCGACCTTATCCTCGGTCTTATACGACTTTGACATCTTGTTTTTATCTGAAACACAAAAATAGCGGCAGAAATTTGCTCTAAAATTTCAAAATTTCAAGGGTTTTTACTGCTTTTAGCCCGTTATCTGGTCCACGGGCAATTAGAATCGCTTCCCCTCTGTACTTGGCTGAAATATGAGCTGGTTTCACTGCAAAAACATCAAATTTCTTGGCAATATCACTTTTTCTCAAAAAATTTCTCAAAATGATCAAATAACTCACAAATATGGCCCATTTTATCATTAATGGGCACATAAAACTCATGAACAGCTCCTCCTCACTCTGCTACCACTTGTAGAGCATTAGTTGCAAAAAGTAAACAAACAGGATGATGCTCTCTATGAATCTTTATAAGAGCTGCTCTAATTATCTTCAAGTGAGTTAATATGTTTACAGATGAGTTGAGAATGATGTAGAGACGTAAAGATGTCCAAAGCATTGATTAAAAGCCAAAATGAAGTTGTTTTAATAATTTAAAACCAAAGAAACAATATGAACTATGATGAAGCCTTCTAGCTTTGAGGCATCCATCTTTGTCAGCCTGTCATGAGTGATTGACAGGTCTGATTAGTATCGCCCTCTATTGATGTGATGGTTCAATACCGTAGTAAGTTGTAATTTGCCACTAGAGGACGCGATTTACCAAAATCGCGCCAAGTTTAAAATGAGAAATAAATAGTTTTTCATATATTATTACTTTGATTTATTCATGTGATAAATAAAGGAGGTATTTATTATATCCTAATGAATATATAAACCAGAAATAAATAATAAATTTGATGATTCATTGTTTATGCAAATTTGACGATAAAATCATCGATAAAGATGATTGTTGTGGCGAAATAGTTAATAAATATTATTGTAATGTTTATTCAAGTAAAATAAGACTATTTAGGGATAAGAATACTTTAATTATAGATATAAATAAAGTTAACCCTAAATATTACCATGTGCTTTTTGAATATTTAAGATATTCTAAGGGGTTCACAGAACCTCAAACAAGGAATTGATTTGATTGGATCAAATCAGTATGACTCATTATGAATCACTGATATGCAAATTAGATAATCTGCTTATCAGTATCTCTGTTCCCTGATTGGGAGAAACTCAGGAAACCCCATGGTCTCATGGTATATACGCTCTTGCAAGAGCTTATTCTGGGTCTTTGTATTGAATTTTGTGAATCTGTATGATTGTTTGTGTATAATTGTACCTGTGAATTCAGAGTCTGTATCACCTTGTAGTTTGTGAACCGGCAGGATTTAAATCCGTAAAGTCCGTAGCTAACCTGCCGTAAAAAGCAGAAGGTATATATACCGAGAATATAACTTGTTACTTTTGTATGTGAATTTATCGTATGGCTTTGCATTGTTATGCTGAGATCACCCTGGCCGGGTTACAATTCTTACCACATCGGAGGGATTGTTAACTGTCACTTGAAACAACGTGTTTGGTTATAATGCAGAGTGCCATTTCTTTGGCCCAGGAATCTCTTTGATTCCATTTAACCAGTTTCTTCTCACTAATTTATTTGTAAAGTTTCCACAGAGTCTCTTTGGCTGATTTATGATCGATTCCGATCGTAAATCAGTGTCATTTACCGAATCGGCGATACCACGTGGTATCACTATATAGTTTGTGAGCATGAACGATGTATGGATCGCGTCGTGCACCCAGTTAGGAGCCCGAAAATAGGACCAAAAAAGCCGGAAAACATCTTTAGTAATTATTATTCTGTTATAGTTATTGTTTTTATTAGTTAAATGCAAGTTTTCCTGCTGTTAGATTAATTTAGTTTCTATGATTTATGTTTATATCTGTTATTGTTATATTTCGATATATTTTAAGATCGGATCATTGTATTTTGCAATGATCCAGAATAAATGTTATGATTTGAGAAATTCCTGTGTTGTTATAATTATTTATAACTCATTTTCGATCCAGATTGCACAAGTCTCTAGTTTTTTCCTGTTGTTTTTATAGTTTTATGTTCTTATTTCGATAAGTAGAGGTTTTCCACGTTTGATTATTCTGCATTTTTTATAGTTACTCGATATTGCTTAATATCAGTTCTGAAAAGTCAGATCTTCACACATAGAGGTTCCACCGAGATAGCGCAATTTGGTCAAATTACGCTAATTTCGTTTTGTTTAGTTTTAGTTTATCATTTTAGGATGGTGCAATTTATTCAAATTACGCCAATTAAGTTTTGCTTAACTTGTGCATCTGTTTTGGATTTGTTTTGTATTTTAATTGTAATCATGAAATTATTTCAAATGTAACATTTGTAATTTTGTATTCATCCGAATATTAAATTTATTAGGTTTAAAAAATTCCATACGGAATAATACATTGTTATCGCCGATTAATTGTGCGATACAATGCTAGTTAAAATGTTTAGGGCTATAAATAATTAATTCTGTTTTTAATCACCGACCCTGTTTATATCGTGACCAGGAGCTTCTCTAACAACCTGTAGTGAACACGGATGGGTGTAGTTAAATCTGCAACCATCTTCGAACCACGGGTTTTTTCAACACGAGATGTAACTGATTCGGTCTGAACGAGGAATAGAATTATCTATACAATTAATTATAATTAGGGGACTCGAAAATACAAATTTTGCAGGTCTGAAAATAGGTTTGGAATGTTAAATTAATCGGCTTGAATCGCCCTTGATTATTAGAGTTTGTGAGCTAACCGGCCGAATTGTAATAGTAAGTGTGCGCGTGTTACGATGATTTTTCATTCGGTTTAGGGAAAATTTGATATTTCTACTTGAAATGTGATTAAAATTTCATGTCTGATAGCTATTTGAATACATCGGTCAGTTCGGTACTCTATAAATCCGAAAGGTGAACAGATGTGTTAATTTTTGTCTAAAAAACAATTTTTACACAATCCATGTATTTAATGTGCTGTTGGGCGTTTATGAACACTGCTTGTGGATTGTCTTATTTTCTAATATTACTCCAAAAAGTGTTTAGAACTATAATTTTAATAAATAAATAAATGTTTATTTATTATACAAGTTTTGTAGATTTAAAAATAACAAGTCAATATTGATTCTGTTGTTTGGGTTTCTTGTGCTAAGTAAAAAATAAATTTAGACAAATTTACACTTCTTCAATAAAAGAGTAAATTTATTCGATCAATTGATCTGGAAGTAACTTTTGAGTAGTGATAGAGCTCTATGGAACCATGCTAATTTGATAGGTTTAAAACACTTTTTAGTGCATATCAAATCTTAGTATGAGGTGCTGTTGTGTCTGTCATACCGCTCGAGATTTACCGCAGAGACGGAGTGAAGACATTAGTACCAAGGTTCTGCGGGTCATTATAAGAAAGTAACGACAGGTTAAAAGATTGGATTTACTAACTCTTGGTAAATATTTTATATAGTGAGTATCGTATTTATATTTGTGTGTAGTCTTACACATAACAAAAAATTAAAAAAATAAAAATAACTATCAGTTGATTTCAACCGTGTTATTTCATTTGAAATATATTTTTTTGAGCAAAAAATCAGACAAGTATTTTATTTTACTGTTTTGTCATTCCATACGAGGTAAAACGACATACTTGAAATATTTCACTTGTAATCAACTGATTGAAAGATTTTATTGAATTATAACAACATCATTTTAAATTCTACTTCTATGAAATCAAAAGATTTTAAGAGACATAGAGTACATATTATTATGATTACATAATCTAAATAAAAAGGAGAAAAAAGAGAGAAATTTATTTTTTGAATTTCTATGACAGCATCCCAACACGGGGTGAAGTCATATCCTGTAATATAATTAATATTATTTCTATTTTTATGTATAATTATACAATAACTTTTGCAATCGTAAACAGCAGAAAAAATGTTTTTATAAAAATAAAATAAAAAATACATTTGTAGACTTTCTGTAAAGAAAAATATGGTATTTATTCTGTGTCATAAAAAATAAGTTTATTTCCGAAGTTATATGATGGCATCTCAGCACGGGGTGAAGTCATATACATTAAAAACCACAAATATTGGATATTTGGATCAAAACCTATTTCTAAGAAATTATTTAATTCCTTAGAAGGGGAGGAAGGGAATATAGAGTAAAGAAAATTTAAGAAAATTTAAAATAACTATAAATCATGGAAATTATTGACATCAATAAAATAAAAAGTTTGAATTTTAATAAATAATACTATTTTCTAAATGAAAAATGGTACTAAAATATCATACTAGGAGCAGTGTAGTAGTTAAAAAACATTCATACGAATATAAAAACTTAATTCATACGAATCAGAATCCTCGGTCTTCTGATTGCCTAAAAATAGGCTAAATCATATAGAGACGTTTTGAACACCAGGACAGGGTTATATAACCTGATCCAGAAGAGAGTTCAATCACTAATCATTTTAGATCCAAATCGAATACCTAGAAGGAAGATGACTATGACACCAAGTACCGAAGCTGAAGTAGAGGCAACTTCAACCCCCAGGATAGTCGATAATACGATGCCCTCCTCTACACCTTTGATAGAGGGAACACTCGCACATGCGGTTACTTCCAAATCTAATTATCAACCGATAATAAACAATTCGATTGAAAATATTAATGAACAATTATCAATGGATAATTATTTTGATCAAGATACACCAGATTTGATTGAATTTTGCAGATTGTATAGTTTGCCAAATAATCATTTTTCAAACATTGAGGAAGCCAGACACTTTGTAGTGGAAGCAATGAAAGATCCTGTTTTGGAACATATGTTGCAAACTCTTTACAAGAGAAATTTTCGAAATACTGCAAAGAAAATTAAATCTAGAACCAATTCTATGGGAATACAATCAATTACGGGGTCTGTAAAAGCAGTTTCCAATAAAACTTTTCAAGGCTCAAAGAAATCTGGATCAACTTCTAAAAAAGATAACTTCATTCAAAAGAGACTTTTACCTCAACAGGGGGAAAGCATGAAAAGTTATTACCAAAATAGACAAACACCTACCCAGGTGACCCCTTACTCTACAAG
>JH431194.1:1033-23717 GCA_000239455.1 Strigamia maritima
TTTCGGATCTTCCTTAGGCAGTGGTCAACCGCAGTGGAAGCTCGCAGCTGGCCAAAATGGTGAAAAATTGGAAATCCGCACTTCTAAACTTCGACGCGAAATTGATTCCGGTCCGGCGGGAGCCGAGGGCCCGAATGCGGCCAAAAAGTAACGCGATTCCCGTCGATTGAAAAGTCGGCTCGAAATCCACCGAATTTGGTTCCGCCGAATAGCGGATCGTGTTCAGGATGCTTAATATAGTATCCGACCTTAAATTCAGATTTTTCAAGCAAGCGGTTTTCTCGGAATCTGAGAAACACCGCTTTGAAACCAAAATCCAGGTTTCAAAGATGTCGGACTTCTCGGCGATATGCGTCCCGTAAATCTCGATTGGTTTGGCGGCGTCGGCACAACTCGGCTTCGGGCAGGCGGCGACGTTGGTTTCCGGTTCTTGCGATAATCCTCGATTATTGCACAACGTTTTGAAAATGCGCAATACGTGGGAAAGTCGTATTTTGACGTGTCTTGGCCTCGTACGTTGCCAATGGCGACGAATGTCGGCGAACGTTGCTTCGACATGCCCGGGCCTCGGCGCACGTATTCAGCGGGAAAACAACTTGGAATGGCCGCGGACGAACCGCTTATAGTGCCGGCAACGATAAAAAGCCAAATTATAAGTTTAAATCGAGAAAACTCACGCATAAAGTCCATAAAAAACAATTCCTGGTTTTATTGAGCAGGTAGAACAGTTCGGGCGCCATCTTGGCAGTACAGACACCGGGTCCAGAGTAACGAGCACAGAACCCAGACCAATACATGTGCAATCATCATATAAATTTTCCATGACATCATAACTGTATGTCATGAAAAATACACAGGTAAGCAAAATATCATAGAACATGACAAGTTGTCATGACATCATGACAGTGTGTCATGTTAAGTGCTTAAATAAGCCAAAATATCACAGAACATGGTGAAACAAGCAAGATCAACTAATCTAAAGTTATCCATCACATCGCAAACATGTCCCATGATTACAGGTAAGAAAGAAAACAATTCAGTGTACCTATTTCATATAAACAGGCGCAATAAAAATAAGGGGAAAAATTTTAAACAATTTTCCAATACTTAAATATAATACATGACTCTGTTTTTACATTAAATAAACAGAGTCTAACAATTGCTTTGTAACATATAGATACACTTATACACATGGGCCAAACAATAAACTATAAACCTATTATAGTAATCAATATTCTAAATCAAGAACATGACCTGGTATTGGTTCTGCACACTTGCAGACCTAAATATTCCAACACTAACAGTGCTGACGCCGCCAAGCCAATCGAGATTCACGGGACGCGTATCGCCAAGAAGCCCGACATAATAGAAACCTGGATTTCGGTTTCAAAGCGGTTTTTCTCAGATTCCGAGAAAACCGCTCGCCCAAAAATTCTGAATTTAAGGTCAGATACTAACCAAGGCATCCTGGACACGATCCGCTATTCAGCGGAACCGGATTCGAAGGAATTCGAGCCGACTTTTCAATCGACGGGAATCACGTTACTTTTTGGCCGCAGTCGGGCCCTCGGCTCCCGCCGGACCGACATCGATTTTGCGTCGAAATTCCGAAGTGCTGATTTTCAACTTTTCACTATTTTGGCCAGCTGCGAGCTTCCACCGCAGTTGACCATTGCCTAAGGAAGGTCCAATATGTACAGAGACAGCAGAAACACTCAGATTAGAGACAACCGCAGAAATCACAGCAGAAATAGAAGCAGAAATCAACAAGACCATAACCGTCAATCATCTGTGCCAAGACCATCTCGAGAAGCAGCATATTTTGTAGCAGGACATGCATACAGTGCTAGTGATAGGTCTAATTCAAAAGCATATTTTGGTAAAGCGGGTTATGCGGGAAGTTGGTATTTGGATTGTGGGGCTTCAGATCATGTCTCATTTCATAGAGAATAATTTGTAAATTTTGTTGAATTACCCCCATTTCAATTAGAGTTAGGACAAGGTGGCTCAACTGTGTTAGGTAAAGGTGATATTATTTTAAAACTTGATGTAAAAGGTGAATATTGCCGTGTTACTTTGAAAAATGTTCTTTTTGCACCTGATTTTACAACTAATCTTATTTCTGTGACTAGGATGGATAAAGCACATTCACACATCCATATTTATGATTCCACTTTGACAGTTTATGAAAAACGCATGTCTGAAGCTGTAATGATAGGAAAATTACTAAATGGATTGTATTATTTGGATGGGATTGAAGTTGAAATTAATAATTCTTCAGCTAGTGTTACCAAAGTTCCTACTTCAGATAGTGATGTGACTAAACTGATCAAGGATGAGTCTGTTACTGTTCAAGCAATTGAGAGTGTAAATAACAGTGATTCTAAGTCTGTAAAAGATGATATTGTTGTTTTTACTAATCCGAATGTTGTTAATTCAGTTAAAAGTTCTGTTTCTAAATTGTCAAATGCTAACATTGAATCAAATTATTCTTTAGACAAAAATACTAATTGTTTTTCAATTTTACAGCCCGTTAGTGACATGAATGCACATGCCTATGACTCCAACCGTAGAGAGAATGGGGAATGGCCGGAATGACCGCAATACAGCTCGCAACGAGAGATCTATGCATCTTTGGCATTCCAGAATGGCTCATTTCCATGTAAAGTCTTTTAAACGATTAGCCCAAGATAAAGATGTTTTTGATTTGGAAAATTGTACTTTTGCCAACAAGATGTCATGTGATGCATGTAACAAGGCAAAGTCTACTAGAGCATCGTTTAAAGCTTCCGACGGACCGATCACAACTCAACCGCTCAATTTATTACATGTAGATGTATGAGGCAAGAACCGTGTCAAATCAATTGGTGGAGCTGAGTACCTGCTCACAATTATTGATGATTCAACGCGTTATCTTTGGATTTTTCCTGTGCATAAAAGGTACCAACAAAAAGTGAAGTATTTTTCATTTTTCAAGATTTTGTAACGCATGTCGAGAGAATTTCATGCCGGAAGATTAAGGCTATTAGGACTGATCGAGGAAGCGAGTTTGTGTCTAATGAGTTTATCAAATACCTCAATGATGCTGGAATTGAAGGTCAACGGACGAATCCGCACTCACCGGAGATGAACGGAGTCGCGGAACGGATAAATCGTACGATGTTTGATTCCATGCGTGCTAGGTTAGCAGAAACCGGATTGCCGCATCGTCTTTGGGCAGAATTATCGCTTACTTTCGCTTATTTGAAGAACCGGAGTCCACATTCGAGTTTGGATTTTAAAGTTCCTTACGTCAAGTGGAAGCAACAACGACTTTCTTTACGTCATCTTAAACGACCAAGCGTTAAATGTTTTGTTCATCACACAGCAACTGGACGAGGGAAATTAGAAGATCGTGCCTGGGTTGGCGTGCTTGTTGGTTATGCGATTGGAACAAGGGGATATCGAGTTTGGGACCCCGCTACAGATCGTGTTGTGCAGACCAAGCACGTTAAAATTGATGAAACTGTCATTTATAAGCATTTTGGACGTCAACAGGAAGTCGAGTTTCTTCAAACTGCTGATTCATCACCTGTAATGGAACGCTGTGACAATCTCGCTTTTCAGAACTCTGATATTACGCAATATCGAGTAACTATAAAAAATGCAGAGTAATCAAACGTGGAAAAGGAACTTGCGTATAACCTCCACTTATCGAAATAAGAACATAAAACCATAAAAACAACAGGGAAAACTAGAGACTTGTGCAAACTGGGTTGAAAATGAATCATAAATAATTATAACAACACAGGAATTTCTCAAATCATAACATTTATTCTGGATCATTGCAAAATACAATGATTCGATCTTAAAATATATCGAAATATAACTATAACAGGGATATATAAACATAAATCATAGAAACTAGATTAATCTAATAGCAGGAAAACTTGCATTTAACTAGTAAAACAATAGCTACAGCATAGTAATAATTACTAAAGATGTTTTCTGGCATTCTTGGTCCTATTTTCGGGCTCCTAACTGGGTGCACAATGCGATCCATCTGTCGTTCATGCTTTATATCGTCACAAACTGTATAGTGATACCACATGGTATCGCCGATACGGTAAATGACACTGATTTACGATCGGAATTGATCATAAATCAGCCAAAGAGACTCTGTGGAAACTTTACAAATAAATTAGTGAGAAGAAACTGGTTAAATGGAATCAAAGAGATTCCTGGGCCAAAGAAATGGCACTCCGCATGATAACCAAACACGTTGTTTTAAGTAACAGTTGTGACGATCCTTTCTCCGAGGGCATTGTCTAGCGACAGTGACCACGAGGAGAGGGCATTTACACACAGAATCTGGCCGAGATAAGGTGTGCACTAAACGTGGGAAAATTGCAATACGAAATAAGAATAAAAGGGAGACCTGATTCTCAAATCATGACAATATTTAATATGAATATCAAATAAATAACATTAAATATACCGAGGAACATATATATATATAATAACAATTAGTATGAATAAATATGAACATTGGGGGTTACTTATACAATATAATAACTAATACAAATATACGAGACTTCTAGCTTCCGTTCCTGGTATCCTAAGTGGTTCTAAAGGAAAGGGAATCCATCAATCCGTCTGACGGTTGACTTTCTTAGTCGTCACAAGGTTTGGGCTGACCGAGTCGGGTGACACGGTTCCCAGACGGACAACAGTCGAGGATACGGTGATTTCACCGTATCACTTGATAAAGAGACATAACGATACTATAAATACTGGAGAATGAGCGTAGATGAGTGTTACTTGGTGATCAGCATCACCTAAGTTGAAGATCGACGTTCCGCATCGTAACATGCGTTCAGTAATCATTATTACAACCAAGAGGAGAGTGGTCAATAACTGTCAAGTCCCACTAAAACCACTCACCGATGTGTCAATATATGTGCTTAGGTTGAAATGTATATTCGCGGTACATAGGCTTCCGTGACATAAATGCCACGACTACTACGGTCTTTACGGTTTTGCACCAGCCGGCTCATAGCAACAAAGCTTTTTGTACCACATAAATGCAAGTCAGCAACATATAAATATATCTTTAAGTAACTTTAGGGGCGCTGAACTGAGCTCTACACGGACTTATATAGTGGACCTTCCCCAGGAGGTCGGACTGTGTCCAATGGGACCGCAGTACGACTCATGGGAACGTCCACTATGGAGAGAAATGGGTCACAGGTGTGATCAATTTCCCCTCTGCATACCGACGAGAATAAGTATCGTGGTCAACAGACCACAGTAAATACCTATCCCCAGATAACTTCCCATGTTAGAATGATAATATATAATATTATCATTCGCCATAATTCATAAAACGAACACACTTATGAAATATTTACTGATCAAATATTATTAAACTAAGCATGAAACCAAAACTAGGCAACATAAATAGATTTTATTTGAATATGGCGCGACATAATAGTCCGCGCCATCTAGTGGTAGAATAATAAGGTAATTGCCGAGATTCGACCGTCACACAGTTAACAATCCCTCCGATACGGTAAGAATTGTAACCCGGCCAGGGTGATCTCAGCATAACAATGCAAAGCCATACGATAAATTCACATACAAAAGGAACAAGTTATATTCTCAATATATATACCTTCTGCTTTTTACGGCAGGTAAGCTAGGGACTTTATGGATTTAAATCCTGCCGGTTCAAAAAACTACAAGGAGATACAGACTCTGAATTCACAGGTACAGTTATACACAAACAATCATACAGATTCACAAAATTCAATACAAAGACCCAGAATAAGCTCTTGCAAAAGCTTATATACCATGAGACCATGGGGTTTCCTGAGTTTCCTCCAATCAGGAAACAGAGATACTGATAAGCAGATTATCTAATTTGCATATCAGTGATTCATAATGAGTCATACTGATTTGATCCAATCAAATCAATTCCTTGTTTGAGGTTCTGTGAACCCCTTAGAATATCTTAAAAATTCAAAAAGCACATGATAATATTTAGGGTTAACTTTATTTACATCTATAATAAAAGTATTCTTATTCCTAAATAGTCTTATATTACTTGAATAAACATTACAACAATATTTATTAACTATTTCACTACAACAATCATCTTTATCGATGATTTTATCGTCAAATTTGTACAAACAATGAATCACAGAATTCGTTGTTTATTTCTGGTTCATATATTCATTAAAATATAATAAATATCTCCTTTATTTATCACATGAATAAATCAAAGTAATACCATATGAAAAACTATTATTTCTCATTTTAAACTTTGTGCGATTTTGGCAAATCGCGCCCTCTGGTGGCAAATTATACCTTACTACGGTATTGGACCGTCATAACGCAACTGGCCAAAACTATTGTCAGATTCCAGTGATGACAGTAGCAGCACAGACAGCGATGATAATTGTCCTGCACCAATTATGACTACACCGGAAAAGAATTTACTTTTGACTCCTATTCCTAACGCTTCGAGTATTGAAGATATTCAATCATCGACGTCACAGTCAAGTGGACGTTTAACCGATGCGTTATTGTATTTAACTACGCCAAAACCAATTCTTAAGCAGTCAGTTGGCAGTCGAGAGTTGGATTTACCGCAACCGGATACTGTAGAGCCTGTTGATCATTTATCTGAAGATAATGAAGATTTTGAGGATGCCGAATCTCTTCCCACTAACGAACGCAAAAGTAGAGTTAATTTTCCTTGGAAATTAATTGGTGGATCCTCTATTTACAGCCATTGGCGTCGAGAGGAGCATCTTAGGAAAGATGGAAGTGGACGTATCCATGTTTACTGTTATCCGGCATCTAAAATCCAATTGAGAAGCATGAAGGATGTTAATGCATATTGTACTCAAGCTGGCACACCGTATGATTATCGACGTTTTAATTTTACGCCAATTGAGAATCATGCTAATTTTGCGTATCAATCTGAACCGGATCATGTACCTCAAGTTCATTTTACGAGGCTGGAACCAAGATCTTATGCTGAAGCAATGAAGTCAGCAGATGCCAAGCAGTGGCAGGAAGCCGTTCAAGAGGAACTGGACACGTTTAAAGAACGCGATGTCTATACCGAAGTCGAACCACCTAAGGGAACAACCAACTTAGGAAACTGATGGATTTTTAAACTGAAGAAAAATGCACTTGGTGAAGTAGTGCGTTACCGTGCACGCTTAGTAGCCCCAAGGCTTTCGGCAGACCATGGGAGTGGATTTCGATGAAGTATTCAGTCCAGTTAATTTTGTCCTCATTAGGCTTTTCTTCTGTCTTTTAGTTGTTTTACGCGGATGGATCGACACGCATATTGATGTTAAGGCAGCTTACTTTTATGGTGAATTGGACAAGCCTATCTACATGCGTATACCTCCAGGTGTAACATCCACTCAACCGACTCAACCGGGACACTCTATGGTTTACATCAGAGTGGCCGCATGTGGTATGCAAAGCTGGACAACACTCTACTCACTCTCGGTTTTACCAAGTTACCGGCTTGTAACTGTCTACATGTTGGATAAACGAGCTATTTTATTGGTTTATGTCGACGATATGATTCTATTCGCAGAGGATGAAGTCACTAAACAGGACATTGTTCGTCATTTATCAACTTGTTTTTTAATAGTGGACTTAAGCCAAGTTGAAGTCTTACTGGGAGTTGAATTTATAAGAGAACAAGACAGGATATTCATATCACAACGTGGTTATATTTCAAAGTTAGGTAAAAGGTTTAAGTTAGTGTTTAATCATTTAGTTAAGGTTCCTGTAACCATAGCTACTACTTTGACGCGTGAACCTAATGTATTACCGAATGATTTTCCGTACCGTTCATTAATTGGTTTTTTACTTTTTCTAGCCTCCCGCACCCGACCTGACATTTTGTATTCTGTGATAGCTTTGTCCCAATACAATGGAGCGCATACTACCAAGCTCTTTTACAAGTTTTGCAATACATTGTGAACACCAGTAACTACAAGATTGAACTTACCCTGTGCACTTCTGAACGCTTATGGGCTTACTCTGATGCTTACTCTGCTTACTCTGTCGTAGGCTAGTGATACCGCTACATCCCTCAGTTTTGGAGGTTTTATTGTATATGTAGGTGGTGCCCCGATAGGCTGGAGTTGCCATAAGCAAACCAGCATGGCCTGTTAGACTATGGAAGCTGAGTTTGTAGCTTTGGTCGATTGTGTTCGAGAAGTCTACTGGCTATCACATGTTTTTCAAGCTTGTCCGATCTTTAAACCCATTAGTACACCTTCTATTTATGCTGATGCTATGTCTTCTATTCAGTTCACGTCAAATGATGTTGAAAATTCACGTACTAAGCACATTCGCGTTAAGTTTCATTGGTTAAGCGAGTGGTATGTTAAGCATTATTTTCAATTGCATAAAATCCCAGAGGAAATTAAGGTGGCTGACATTTTTACTAAGTGGCTGAATGGAGACAGGATCAGATTTTTGTGTACTAAAGTTTTTGATAATGTTTGATTTTTATTTTTCATGCGTTATTAGTTTTTGTTATTTTGCATTGTATAACATTGTTTACGGTTTTGTGTATTTAACGCTTACTCTATAGTTTTTTCTTTTTGTTAAATGAACGTATAATTCTTGTTCATGGGGGGATTTGTTGGTATTTAGAATGCGTTATGTGACCGAGTATTATTTGTTCATGCATAGTTATATTTGTAAAGCATCAATTGTATTTCATTTACTGTTTGCTAATGTGATAGCTTCATGTTTTGTTAACAGATGGCATTGCTTTACAATTTCAGAAGCAGTAGCATGATGCAGCTCTGGGTCTGTGATATCACAACTCACAACTGGCATCATGCAGTCCTGAGTCTGTGACATCACGTTTCACAACTCACAACTCACTCAGCTGTTCTCTAAGCAAGCCAAGATGGCTGCAAGCTAGTGTTCATGTCTGATTTTAAGTTATGTATAGTTTATTTCTTATTTGATAATTAAATGGTTTTTTTTATTATTTTTCAAACCTGTGCTCTTTCTTCTAATCAAATCACTCTGACTGAGTTCTCATGCATATCCAACTTCATCATCTCAGCCTCAACTGCCCAGCAAATTCCACACACATATCCACATGTTAGTTTTGGATATCAACATACTCCAGAGCCCTCTGGACGTTTTGGTCGGTGGGTTATACGAATCCAGAGTGGGGCGTTCAAAATAATTTATCGCCAGGGTCGATTAAATTGTGTTGCAGACGCCCTCTCGCGAGCTCCTCTGCCAACTGAGGATATCCCCGCAGACGATTATCTGAAACAAAAGAACCAACTCGTTATTGGCCCGACTGGAACGGTAACGAACCTGGTTTAAAATTAATTAAGCCCAAAAGTGAGTATTTTTGTAATTGTGAAGTAAAATTTTATCATCCTTATGATCCAGTTGATTCGCCCTCAAAGGAGGAGATCAAATCAACTGAATTATCAGGAAAGGGGGAGAGTGATACAGATGAAGAACAGAAAGTGACGCTATATAGCGCACTAACTGATCTTTTAAACAAAGTACTACCAACCCGAGTAGATATAATCGCAGAGTAGCGGAAAGATCCGTTCTGCATTTTAATTACAGAATATCTCATGCTGGATGATGAACAGAAGAAAAAGAAAAGTGAAAAATTCTCGAAAAAATTCAAGAAACAGGTCAAAGATTTCTATTAGATTCACAAATGACAGATGTCAATAGTGAAACGAGTGAAACTGATACGAATTGTATGATTGTAAAGTTTCATCCAACTTTCGAAGAAGAGTTGAATGATTCAGATGCAGGTTTTAAAGCTTACATACCACCCACTTTGGTATGTAGGGTTATTTTTGCTGTCATGGTCATCCTCTTAGTGGTCATGCTGGGATCAGCAAGACACTACACCGTGCACAACAATTATATTTTTGGCCTAAAATGAGTAAAGACATTAAAAGATATGTTAGGAGGTTCCCATACTGTCAACAGTATAAGCCGGCTCATAAGAGACCGCATGCTGGACCGTATGTGCCCCATAACATGGCTTACCCGTGGGAAACCATATGTGTGAATCTCTGCGGACCAAAGTGTTGGATCTATACGGTTTTGCAATGGAAGAAATGTTTAATTTGATTTATTTGACTTAATATTTATTTGATTATTTGAGAATTTATTTCTATTGTTTGATGTATTTATTTATTTGATTGGATAAGTTGATTTGTTTGTTTACTTTTGTTAACCTAGGCATCATGCATTTATTTACTTTTTATTTGTTTGTTTATGTTTGAGTATATTGCTTTGCCTAGTTTGTTTACTTGTATAGTTTTGAGTTTTACCACCAGGGGTATTGTTTTTGGTGAGTCAATCAGGTAGATTGCAAATGGCAGCAAACAGGTAGTTGGCTGGCCTAGAGTTTTTCATTTTGTAAGTTTTAGTTTTATTATTTATTAAACTCACTTTTATTTTATTATTATGAGTTTGAGTTTAGTTTGTTTACTGGCTGATAAGAGCAAGTAGCTCGCCAGCTTCTATTGCTTTTTGACCTGTTTGCCAAGTCTGTCAAAGGACGAGTTAGGCCTGCCATCACGGATAAGAGGTTGACAGCTACCATTGCCCAGTCGGATCACACAGTACGTTGTGCTCAACTGTAAGGCCGATGTGCGCTACGCATGGACCACGGACTGTCAATGTGGATGAATTGAACCACCTAACATGGTAGCAGAGGAAGAGAAGGGATTCAACCGACTATAAAAGCTGGAAAAATCGAGAATTGGCTGTGTGAAACAAAAATTCGGATTGGAAATCAGCGGGATGCGATAATAAATGCCCAACAACCGATTTTTGGGCCATATTTGGTAAGATATAAATTTATATAAGAATTTATCTGCCAAATTTTGATTTGTGGTTTATTTTTCATTTCATGCAACGTGGAAATGGCCTGAAAAATAACAAACAGCAGAGCAAATACAGGAAACAATGATGACAACGACATAAAACGAACCAAAATGATGTCAATGAAAGACAACAATCCACAACGGATGAATGGGAAGAAATTCAACAAGAACAGGACAGTTTATTGTTCCAAGACACCTAGCACAGGCAACACCAGATCATATTTTGGTCGAAATATTTGATAATGACGCCTGGGCCATAGATTGTGGGTCTGCCCAGCACTTATGTTGCAAAAGGGAGTGGTTTTTGAATTTTGTTAATGTCAAACCCTTTAAAATGTATTTGGGGGAAGGCACCAGTATAATAACTGGAAAAGGTGATGTCCATTTGATTAGGCAAGTTGATGATAGATTTTGTGATTGTATAATTGAAAATGTACTTTATGCGCCAAATTTTACAACAAATTTGATTTCTGTATCAGAGTTGGATAAGCTCAAATTTCATGTTCACGTCTTTAATTCTAAATTATCTGTTTACAAAGAAAACTCTGAACATCCATTGCTTATTGGATAAGAAAAGGATGGCCTTTATTGGTTGAGTAACACCAAGGTCAAAATATCTTTAGAAAACATGATTGAATCAAACATTAGAAAATATAGAATGAATAAGAGATCAATTAGACACAAAAACATTAGATTAAGTGAACTTGAAATGAATTATGATGGTATTAATAACCAAACTGTAAAATTTGCTAACCATTTGACTATTACACCTGAAAATGACTTTATTAATTGTCACGAAAATTTTCTTTCTTTGTAGACACTTGACGTGGGTGCATTGACTGATGAAGGAGCTGTTAAGAAAGCAAAAAGAAGACAAAACCGGTTAATAAAGCGAAAAACTGGATTTTTTCAACGAGCAAATGGATTGAAACAACAGAAAATGACAGAAACAAGCCAATTGTGGCATTCTAGGATGGGGCACCTCAACATGAAACATGAAAGAAGTTACAAGAGGACCCATGCATTTTTGGATTGGAAAATGCTGATTTTACAGCTGAAAATAAGTGTAAAAACTGTCAAACTTCCGGAATAATGTATCCAGAGCCTTCAAATTCGAAAATTGAAGATAATTTGATCATTAAGCCACTGAAGTTGCTGAAAATGGATTTATGGGTTCCATCTAAGACAACATCATATGGCGGGGCGAATTATATGCTCACCTTGACGGATGAAGCAACGCAGTATTCATGGATATACATGCTAGAAAAGAAGACTGATTTATTTGATACTTTTAAGGATTTCAAGGCCAGCATAGAGCAACTGACCAACTTGAAAATCCAAGAAATAGAGTTCAATCGAGGGGGAGATAATTGTTCACAAGAGTTTGAACAATTCCTGTTTGATGAGGAAATTCGGATGATTCCAGCCACATTAGACACGGATGGAGTCGTCAAACAATTGAATGAGAGAATTTACAGAAATGTCACGAAAATAATGGATGAAAATGGATTTCCAGATAGACTTTGGGCTGAAATAGCACGTTCACTCATTTATTTAAGAAATAGATCTCCAAATTCGAAAATACAACACCAAGTGCCATATAATAAATGGTACCGTAGAAGATTATCACTTCGACATCTCCGGCGATTAGGCAGTATATGTCTTGCCCGAGTTTCAACTGTGAAACGCCTTGACATGGTAAAAGATCATATACATTCAGTTTGGAACGGCATTTTACAGTGAGGATTTGTGGGGATATCGAATTTGGAATCCGAATACAGATGAAGTTCATGGATTACAACGTGTAAAAATAGATGAAAATGTAATTTATGCGAATTTTGCAGCAAAACCAGCAAAAGTTATTGAAAGTTTGCAGCAAATTCCAATTAGGAAAATTCAGCAAAAGCAAGAACATTCTGAGAAATTATTTCAAGAATGGACAACTGGACGGATGGAAAATTTGAGTTCCGGATACAGTTCGAGGGTCTCTGCATCAACAATTACAGATGACAGACAAATGATGACTTCTGCATTGTCGAAAAGGATAGCAGTTGAGCTAGCACCATCGCCAGCGATGCTAGTACTGCCAATAGAACAGACAATATTGAAAATGCCGACGAGACTGGATTCAATTTCGAGCCAATTAGATTTGGAAAATTTTGAAGATGCAGGATATGCACCAATACTACAATTATCAACAGGAATTGAATCTGGAGCATTGTATAATGTGACAAGTCGTCATGTGAAGCAGGAAAGCTTGAAAACATCATTAAAGATGCTTAAGGACGAGTTGCACCTTACAAATGATTTATTTTTAACTTCACAATTGCCGACATTCTTTGAGGAGGAAGACAATTCTAAGGCATTGAAACAACAACCCTTGCATTACTACACTCCGAATGAAAGTATTGTCCGAAGATTGACGGGTCAGTATGCAAATTGGACCCGTGAAGAGTCCATGGTACAATATGGCCGTACAAGAGGTTAAGTTGCAGTTTGTTATGTTACTGATAAAGGCGTACGACTGACAAGTCAGAGAGAACTCAACAAGTTTCGGAAAACTTACGGTTTGCGAGATGATAAATTTTGTTTCAATTTTGAGTCTAGGGAGCGACACCCACCACTTCCACCGATACCATTATCCAGTTCCGACAGTGAAGATTGAATTACTATTATGAATCAAAATTTTATTGCCGTATCCGGTTTTTGGATGGACTGGTTTAGGACTGGATATGACAGAGCGTGTTGTCATGGCCATTTTGGAAAATCAGAGAAGGAATGTATGAAGAAAATAAACCAAAATTTTTATTGTGCCGAGCACTTGTCGGCAAACAATAACAAACGCAAAATCGAATTATTACATAATTAACTGATACTTAAATTTAACATTAAAAATTGACTCGTGATATCGCCAATCTCATCTGGGTTTGTACGATATCACTTAAAATAATACAAAATTTAACACAACTATATATTAATATCAAAAATAATGGTAATAACTTCTTAAAATTAACATTTATGATTTAAAAGCTCGAATGATTGAAACTTGATACCTTAATAAATGACTAGGGAAGAGAAGAATATTTCTTGTCTGAGTTCAGGTGGACTCAGACAACAAGTAAAGAAAACACAAGAATAGTGGAAGACAGGAAATCTCTTTTCTACTTCTTCTTTTCAACTTCTTGTAGTCGGCCCAGTTTTGTGGTTCTTTGCGACGGCTACGACTGCCGCGGTGTGACCGTGTCACGACCCAGGCGCACGGCAACGGCCCGCGTCATGTCCCCCTAGTGGACTGGTCAGGACATGACCACTTCCGGTCAAGACAGGAAGTGAGGGAAGGCAGGTAGAGGCAAAGCAGATCCGGGGACAGCAGTGGTTTGAGAGCCAGCAACCGGTGCAGACATGCATCGGCCAAGCTCTGCCGATTCCCTGGTTTCTGCTATGAAGCCCGGGCACCCAGTTCTCTGGGCCCCGCCTCCATGAGCGAGAACAGTGGCTGCAAGTCCATGACAATGGGTTGCAGCATGGTAATAGTTATTTCGACCACGCGGTCCTTGGTTCAACCGCCATGGCCCGCGGGTCGGGTTTGATTAGCACATACCGGTGGTACAGACATATGAGTAGCAGGTGGAGGCTGGCGCTGACCCCTAGACACACTAATAAAGGCCAAACACCTAAAATACAGCGTCGTCTCTGCTACTTCACAAGACGAAGGCGTCCAGTGCAGTCCTCTTATTCCCCCAAGTAGGGACTGTGCACACCGCCCCAGTCACAGCGGTAATAGCGACTTCATTCGGAGTTGCGATCTCTTCCGACTCGGCGGCTTCAGTTGGAGCCACGGCTTCGTCTCCATTTTCCTTCGATTCTTCATCTGACGACTGACTCGGCGAGAGGTGCGAGTTGGGGAACATTCTCCTCGACGGACTTCTCGTCACCTGACTTCGATTTTTCGGATTCCCCTTCGTCCACTATCATGGGGAGTTCCTCACTTGATTTTTCGATACTGGGTGTGGGATCTACTTCTGATTCGGGTGATTCCTTAGCGCCGACAACTTCTTTTAATAATTCCTCGGCAGCGGCGACGAATTGGTTTACGGATTCTGGCGGAGTGTCTCTCTCAGCGTTGGCAAATTGTTCGAAGAGAGTCGAAGAACGTTCCTCGATCTCTTTCTGGCATCCTTTGATTTCCGAAACCTTTTCCTCGAGTTGGAGACGAATATCTTCACCTTCGTAGGTTTCTAAACGTTTGCCGGCGTACAGACTCCTGGGCATTGGCAAACTCAAATACCATCCCTGATTGATGAATGGTGACGAAGATGGAGTGGGCTCGACCATGGTTCGGATTAACATTGCGTTCCATAAGTCTTCTGCTTCCTCGAATGACCGCTGATTCCTCTTGCTTAAAATAAGTTTCAAAATGACGGAGGCTTGACGGATGGCGGCGAAGTCGTAGCGTCCCTCGTTGTGAGCTTTCGAAATCTGTCTTGCCAGAATTCGCAACGCTGGTAAATACTGCTCCGCTTCTTGCTCACGTACGGGCTTCTCTACATCCTCACGAGGATTGTCAAACGGCAACACAATGAGAACTTCTGGTTCCACGGACGTCACTTCCGGTCCTCTAATTGAAACGCTACCTTTCTCGTCTTTTCTGGTAGGGTCAGTCATTGTGCCGTCGGCAAGGAGTAAGAGAATCCATTCCTGCGGAGGCACGACTCTGGTTCCGTCGGGCAAGGTCTCGAGCGAGAGGAACTGGGGGTCGGTTAAAATCGCTTCTCCACACTGAGTTTGGATGAGTTGGCATCGGGGGCACGTTGACCATCTTCGTTTTTTCCTCCACCTTCGATACCGCGGGCGAGAATCGGAATCAGTTCTTTTTTCCAAATTTCTGTTCGAGGCCGAATCTTTGTTCCCAAACAGTTAGGGCACTGGGCTGCGTTGTTCGTGAATCCGGCGGCGACGAGCCAACCTGCGGAACCACAGAGAGGACACGGGACTTCGGTAGCGTAATCGATAGAAAGCGCAATATAGGGCGTTCCTACTGCGAGATCCTTTTTGCACTGTTCACGTCGCGCTTTTAGTCCTTCATTGATTTTGGCGGCCTTGGCTTCGGCTGCCAAACGTTTTTCTCGCTCGATACACTTTTTCTTCTTTTCTTCGGCGGCCGCGGCTGCGGTCTTTGCGATAACGGATCGTCGTGCTGCCTCGACCTGCAGCGCTTCGCGTTCTCGGTAGGATAAGTGGCGTCGTCTCGGTTCCATCCCCGCTGGTATGTAGTTGACGACTGTTGACGTCAAGGTGCTACCAGTCGATTAGCTGTTAAAGGGTTTGGACGCTGTAAAAGTCACCTTACGTGCACTAGAGTCCGATGATGAGCTTCCCCCGGATGGTTTAACGCTTCCACTCGCCTTCCTCGAAGTCTGGTCCGTACTCGCTTAGCTGCTGGTGTTCGGTTGTTGTATTGGTCGTGAGGCAGTCTCATCCAACCTTTCCTGGCGGCTCGTGTCAACCACCAACAATATTTCTCCGTCGTGGCAAGCGATGGGTCCCGCGCAACTGCGGCGGCAACCAGCGCTACTTGTTCGAAGGTGCATGGTCCTCCCCAGTCAATTTCAGCTTCGGGTTCTGCTGTCGGCAGTCTGTCGACGTTCACTGTCGGGATGGTGGGCGCCGGGGCCGCAACTGGTTCGGCCTGGACGTCCACGATGTTCGACGGTGCATACTGCACCGGTACTGTAGGTATGTAGTAAATCCAACATGTGATTTCAACCTAATTATGGCTGTGTTAATGTCAAAGATTGTCATAATACAGCTCTGAATTGTTTTCTTTATAACAAAGGCCCCTGTGTTATAATAATTGCCAATTAGGCATTTAAAATATTGTCTGTTAATTTATTTTGGTAATTATTGATCATTAACAGTTATTTTGGAATTATTAACGTAGTTAATGGTCTTGGTTAGTTTACCAAATTGGTAGTTTTTGTTTTCATGTCAAAACTGTATTTTCTGCACCAATTTGGTCTATTTGTTTGTCATTTCTCCTTTTAGAGAACTGCATGTCAAGTGATCTAGATGTATGACATCAGTTCTCTATTTTACAAAGCATTTCCATCACCTAGGTGATGAGTGGCTATTTTTAGCAATGACTTAATGCTTTTATTCAGCCCGAGACTACAATTTGTCCCGGGCCTTCTCTTTCCTGCCCAGGTTCAGCCAAGATGGCGCCTGTGAAGTGCTCCTGCCAATAAACAAGTTGTTTTACATGTTTGGACCGTTTGAGAGTGAGTTTTCTCGAAATTACATGCATTAATTCACTTGCGGCATATAAGCAGTTTGTCTGCGGCCGCCGAGAGCCTTTACGCGGCCAAAGAAGCACGAGAAGTCACGTCGCCAATTCCGAGACCTAGTGCGCAAATTGAAGTTCACGTACGTCAGCCAGAAGCCGCTCGTCCCACATGCGGCTGGAATTCAGCGAGAATTCCCTAGATCGTAACGCAGCAAAGCACCATTCGGTGCACTTTTGGTTTTCACCTTATTGCGGTATTTTTGATGTCCAGTGCGTACCAGTTGAGTCGAAATTCTGAAATTACTGCCAGGTACCAAGCAAGGCACGAGGAACACAGCCAGCCTATCGCCGGAGCGCTCAGAAGCATATTTAGGGCCGACTTTTGGGTCGACGGGAATCGCGGCAACTTTTGGCCGCAGCCGGGCCACTGGGTCCCGCCGAGCGATCTCGGATTTTCCATCCAAAAACAAAATTTCCAAAGATTGAAAGAATTTGATTTCCACCAATTTCTTCACCTTTGCGGTGCTCGTGGGTCCTGGCCCAACATATTCCACAACAGGTACCACTGGCTGCAGAGCCTGCGGTGGCTGGGAATAGTCGTATGCGTAATCTACGTTGTAATACGCGTCGGGCTGCTGGGCGGGCTGGAAATGCGACGCGTACTCTATCGCAATTGCGTGGAAGTCTGGGTGGCTACGTATCGACATCATCATGGGTCGCACTTGAGGATAAGTCGGTCGTGGCGGTGCCATAGGTGCCGCAAATCGATAGTCGGGACCGGTTGGTCCCCTTGCTGGTCCTGGGTAGACGTAGGGTTCATTTTGCCGATTCGTATTCGGTGGCTGCCCATTCCCATTACTTGATGGTCCGGGCTGTTCTCGATTGGGCTGTCTCTCGGCCATATCTGCTTGTGCCGATGTGCTTGCACCTCGATTGACGTCACTCGAGTCGGAATCGGTTCGTAGTCTTTTAATAGACGGACCATCTAGGAAACATGTATAGTTAAAATTACAATGACTAAATCGGATATTACCAATAAAGGCGGATCAAATGACTAATTCGGATGGATTAATCAACTGAAATGCCTTTAATGAATATAAAATGTGTTATACACACCACCGTAGCGTACACCTATACGTAACGAGTCCACTTGAACATGTACACGATACACGAGACGCATGGTTGAACAATCAAAAATGGCTGACCTAAGTTTCAATATGAATTTGTCTTAAACCGACAAAAATAGTTTATAATCTATTAATTATGACGAATACTTGTTTTATTAAACCCCCGTTATGATAATTTATGTATGTAAATGAAGTTTGAGCGACGAAATTCAAAATTATTGTCACCCCATGCAGGGGTTACGAATTAGGCCTAATGATTTGGTTCACCCATTTTTAATCAATTTTAATAATTTACACAAGATGGTCGTTCACTTGGACGCCATCTTGTGCGAATTTATCGAACTTAGCATTTCTATCGAAACTCGCCTAAACACGCCACAATCCACTTGAATTGTATAGTGTTGAATAACTTATTCCGAAAATAACACATTTTTCTGTCTTAGGTTATGAATGTACTCATGTTGACAAAACGGGAGTAAGTTTTACTTAAGGTTTTTATCCGATTTATATCAGTTCCTTCTTCTACCGAAGACTTACTAATTTTACAGAAACCTCGCTTTACGTGGTAAGGGTGCACCACAACGTGCACTTCACAAACTTCGGTTTGGTCTTTGTCGGCCACGATTGCTTACTTCAAACTTTTCGGTCTTAACTGGTCAGCTGGACTGTCAGATTCAGAATGAAGTTCCGAGCACATGGGGCTATGGGATTGGTTGAGAGCCATCACGTGACCCCAAGTAGCGCCACATGTTCATAACTAATCAATTTTAATTAATTATGAAAGTTGTCTCAAAAAATCATTGTTGCGAAATTAATATTCGCATTGGTGGATTGATTGTTAGAAACCACTTGATTTTTAATTCACGAATCCATCAATAAACTTTCTGTTCGGTTTACGAACTTGTGTTCGGGGTTTTCGACTTGGTGGACGAGGAGGTGGCGGAATTCCGCTTTTTCTCACATCACGTCGTCGATGAACCCGATGATGACGACCTCGTGGCTTGTCACCAGGCGGTGTTATGGTCACTTGGCCATTTTCCTCATTTGATGAGTCGGCCACATCGGGACCTGATACATTTGCGTCTGTATAGATCAACTTCGGTACTTCCATTGTCATCCATTCTGGTGTAAGTTGAGGGTCGTGCGAAGCCGACGTTTGATCACTTGACCAAATTTCGACTGGGTACAACGGAATATAAGGAGTCAAATCCTTAATATTCACCGACTTCTCAATTGCACTATTTTCTAATTTGGTGAGCTCGTAAGCGCCACCACCGTGAACTTTCGTAATCTGCCATGGACTATCACGCTTTTCAGCCAACCCACTAGTGACAACTTTATCAGCATTGGATAGGATGTGTGTGCGTTTTATGGCCAGATCATCTAATTGAAATTCACAGATAATAAATTTTCCGCAATGTATTCTATCATGTTTCTCATAGTTACGCTGTATCATTCGGTATCATCGCCCAAACTACAGCCAAGCACTCTAGTTCGGGTGTAGAATACCTCACCTCGGCCCCTCTCAAAACTCTACTGGCAAATGCCACAGGTTTCGGAGATGGGACCATTGTCTGCTTCTTATCATCCCATACGTCTACATCTTGGCAGAGGACTGCTCCTAAACCTTGATGCGATGCATCCGTCAGAATAACGAAGGGTTTCGCTAAATCTGGCATCAAAAGAACTTTGTCGGCACACAACAAATCTTTCAAACGTTCGAAAGCTTGCTGCTGTGATTCACCCCAAACAAAGTCAACTTTTCCACTCATCACCGATGTCAGTGGGAGTGCAATTGTTCCAAAGTTGGGTATGAATTTCCGGAAAAAGTTTACTATTCCGTGAAACCTTTAAATCGCCTTGGCGTCCGTAGGAGTCGGAAACTTACTAATCGCAGATATTTTACGGGGGTCTCCTCTCAGCCCCTCCGGCGTGATCAGATATCCCAAAAACTTCAATGAAGTACGCCCAAACTTGGACTTCTTCAAATTGACAGTTAACTTAGCCTTTTTGGACATTATGGACATGGACCATGTGATCCTCCTATGTGTCAGAGTAGACAATCACATCATCTAAGTATACCGACGTGTACTCCTGCAAATCACCTTCCACCACTTCTTCCATCATCATCTGAAAGGTGTTGGGAGCGTTACACAGACCAAATGGCATGCGAACGAACTGGTACCTGCCCTTCGGAGTATAGAACGCCGTTTTCTGCTTATCTTCTTCTTTCATCTTTACTTGATAGTAACCTTTGACTAAGTCGATAGATGTGAAAAATTTCGCCTTTCCACACTTATGTTTAAGGTGATCAATATTCGGCATCTGTATCGCTTCAACCTCTGTCAAGGCATTCAGCCATCGATAATCAATGCACATACGGTACGTACCGTCTGGCTTTGACACGATTACTGGATAACTAATGTAATTTCCAGTGGCTGTCTCTATTAGACCTAATGCTTCTAGTTCTTCGACTAGTTTGATCATTATGGCCTTTTTAGCAGGGTTAAACGTCCGAAACGGGTGCCTTGGAATCTTCGCCCCTTCTTTTAATTTAATACTGTGTGTGTGGGTTAGCGAGCATCCAGGATTTTCGCTGAAGACGTCGCGGACACTTGTCAACACATCCTTCAACAACAATCGCTGTTCGGCTGTGCAATCACTTCCCGCCACTAATCGCTCATCCCAATCGAGATTTGCAAGTATTGCAGTATTATTGAACACATGTAGTAGTTTCAGGGAATGTTCCCTGAAACCCACTTCATATGGTACGTAAGGTATGTGAACACCTGGTGCCCGAGTGCAGGAAAAACATCCTTCCTCGGTATGCAGGTTTAGCCCGACTCTGCGCATGAAATTATGCCCAATAATCAGACTGCATACCTCATCTCTCAAAATGTAAAAATTCATAGGTGTCTTAAAATCGTGCCACTTGACACTTAAAGTCACCTGTCCGACTGGTTCGTGATTTATCCCTACAGCACACACAACCATATTTTTTGGAGCTTCTTGGATATACTCTGGAAAACACCCAGTGGCTGCCAGCATTTTCTGTCCGATAAAACACTGTGTGGCACCGGTATCCATCAGAGCATTATAAGTAAGGTTGCCTATAGTGATCTGCATCCTTAGGCTATCGTCTGCGGCCGACATCAGCCGAAAACGTTCAACAGATTTTTTCCTCTTTGAGCAAGAAATCTGTCGTTTTAGCCCGTTTCTCATCACGGTGAGCTTTCTTAACAAAACTCTCTTCATTGTAACTAACCGAATAGAAGGATAAATAACTCAGTCTCGCTGTCATCTCCTGAATAGCCTCATCCACTCCTCCGCTACTACTAGTCGGATTCATGTTTACAGGTACCTTGTCATGTGACAACGTAACTGTAGATGGGGTCGTATCCATGAGACAACACGATTCCTTGTCAATATCCATCGGTTCGGTGGAGAACTGGGACGTCACATCAGTCCTCGATACTAGTTTTTTGAATCACTAGTGCTAGTCGGTAGCTTAGACGCAATTACATCTAACTGCTGTTTGAGTGCGCTGGTCACTTGATCAGCCACACTCTTCATTTCTTTCGCATGACTTACGGCCAATTCGGTTTTCAGGTCTTTCATGGCTTCAGTCAGGGATTCCCGAGTGATCCACTCATTCCTGGGTTTCTTCACTTCTGGTGTTCCAGCTGCAGGCGCGGCTTTATCTGCTTCTCGTTTCTGGATATTCACACCCGTCTCTTTCTGCTTCAACCATGCAAGGTACTTATGACACTCTCTCTTCTGGTGTCCTGGCTTGTTGCAGAAAAAGCATTTTCCTGTTTGTCTGTCGGGAAGTATTGCAGGTGCAGTGGCCTGTAGATAAAACAGCTGAAATTTTAATTCCAAATTTTTCTCTGACTCAGTAGAGGACTCATCAGTATCCTCAACGAGAGATTCCTGTTCCATGAATTTGGCAACATTTTTGACATACTCCTTACGGAATGTCGGCTTACCTACTGCTACCTTGGGAGCAGGTTCAACTTTTGGTTCCTCGGCATGTGCCGGAGGTTCCGAATCATCGAACAAGCTCCGGTTGGCTAACACCGCTTTATAAAGTGAGTGAAAGTTTTCCTTAGCTCTCAAGCCATTTGACGTGAGAGTGTTACGACCGTAAGTAGTTGCATTTAAATAAATCTCCAACGCAGCTGCCTTGGCACTAACAGACGTCTGTTGAGCCCAGACATTGCGATAACGTAACACATAATCATAAAGAGACTCGCCAGACTTCTGTCAAATCCCTTTTAACATACTTACTCTATTTAATTCGAACATATCAAATCTTTCTTTGAATTGTTGGGCAAATACCCGCCAACTCGTGAAAGTTTCTTTAT
>JH431195.1:9541-88587 GCA_000239455.1 Strigamia maritima
TAAAAAAAAATATATTAAAATTTTAATTGTAATTTTAATACCCGTCGTTTGATTTCATTTCATATTTTTTAACCAAATTTTTTTTTTTTTTCTGGTCAAACTCATGGAAAAATTCTTTTTTTCTCTCCTTTTTGTGTTTCCAGAGCTTGATTACTTGTTACGGAACAGGCCTCACTCTTGCCGGAAACAGCGATATAAATGCTGGACACAAGACACCATGGACGAAGCCATAGCTCAGGTGTTGCAGCATGGAAAATCAATCGCATCTTGCTCGGCCTATTACAAAATCCCATTCGAAACACTGCGGCAGCGAATCGTTCGCGCTCGCAAACAATCCAACAGTTAATCATACAAAAATTCAAAAAATCTGCATGTTTACTAACCAATTTCTATGTCAAATGTAAATTTTTAAAAAAAAATATGAGTTAAATAAATTTTGTTTATAAAAAAAACAAAATGTCCGATTTTTTTATTTTTTATTTATTTATTTATTTATTTTTCTCATTATGTGCTTGTGGGAATTTTCGGGTTAAGACCCTTACTATTTATTTTTTTCTTTCTTTATTTTTTTTTTTTTTTTTTTTTAATTTTTTCGGGTGCTTGCACTCAACCCGTTCTTCCTGTTTTCGCCCCTTTGAGGTCCCCTGGAGAAAAGGAATGCCTTCCCATGGTTGATTCCCTTTCCGATGACCTTCCATGTCCCCAAGGAACGGGTTAATGTTCTCTGAGAAAACAAGACAAAAAGCCATGATTGTATTTTACTGCAAATTTACACTCCAGAATTGAAATTTACATATATTTTTCTCTCTTCCTTTTCGTAGATCCTCAAACGATAAGGATAGATACGTTCATTAATGACGCAATTTATCATCCGACTAGTAATGGTACGATATTTTATTTGATATTTGATATATTTTTTTTTAATTAATTTTTTTTTTTTTATTTTTTTATAGATGATGGGTTAGATGGTCAGCATCAATTAGCACGGGTTCACGTGCAGCGACGATGCCGAGTTTGTTATCATATCAGAGGGGAACGGCACGAATCGATTTACATGTGTGTGACGTGCAAGGTGCACGTTTGTAACCCAACTCGGCGCAATTGTTATGACATTCATCATAGTTTACTCGGCAGAAGGATTAATAAATTGTCGGGTGGACTCAAGAAACATTTAAAGGATAATGTTTGATGTTTTTGAAATTTCAGTTGTTTGTGTACATTGAATTTTCAATCTTTTTTATATTGTATTTTTATGTATAAAAAAATTCGTTCTTCTGATTAAAATATTTATGGGAGCAAACATTAATCAATATTTTAGTACATTTTGTTGGTTAAAATTAAAAATGATACATTTAAGAAAGAAAAAATTAAAATATTCACTCACCTTTGTCTTGAAACGATGCAAAAAGCTGCGTTTTCCCGCCATTATTGTCGCTTTGCGGTGCACTTCCGGTTTCGATGTAAATATCCTTTCAATATTATTTAATATTAGTTGAAAAAAAATAAGAATAAAAATAAAAATAAAAATAATCGTTTACTTGTCTAAAAAAAAAAAAAAATTTGGTTTGACTCTCCCGCGTCCCTCTGTATTCACTTCCTGTTTGAATGTAAACGTCCGGTTATCTTTTAAAATCGTGCGTAACAATAATAATAAAAACCTTTCTCTCGAGATTTAGCGTGTCGCATCACTTCACGTGTGATGTCATGTAAAATATTCGAATCCTTAAAAAGCGTTTTTAAAGGATAAGGATTTTCTTTAATTTATATTGTAAACTAAAAAAAAAAGAAAGACAAATCAATGGACGACTTTTCCGAAGCCGATCCGTGGGACAAGCGGCAAGCGATCATGGATGTGTTTATCACAGGTATAACCTTAAGAAATACACTAAACCAGATACCAGCAACTTTTTCTTCTTTTAGGAGCGCTGGTCTCTGGACTGGTTTGCATGTTATTTGTTTCAAAGTAAAAAAATTCCGTTGGCCGAGTTTCCCATCTTTCCTCTTTAGCTCTACTCGTACCCGTCAAATTGCTTCAGTACATGACGAATCAGTGGGTTTTTTATCAACTGTCCGCCATCACGCGCAATACTCGATGCCAGATCACGCAAGAACCAGTTCCCGTAGCGCGCCAACCACGAAATAATCCGAGTTTGAAGCCGCGGCTCCATCGATTCGCTACGTTCGCCCTGAAAGCCTTCTACAGCCTCGGAATGAATCCTGGTGCATTTTACCAATATTATCCGGAGAAGAAGAGTCCCGCTGCTGCGAGAGTGGTGGAGCAAAATGTCGACCAGGAAGAGAATTGGTCGCTTGATGAGGGCTCCGATTCGGGATCCGTGGCCTCGTCTCGATTGACATCGAGTGACGATAGCGACGATGAAGCCGCAGAATTTTACACTTTGTAAAATTTATTTAAAAATTTAAAATTTTTTTTATAGGGTACCTAAAATTACAATGTAAAAGTAACGATAATGCAAAATTTAGATTTTTTAACCAGTTTATTAAAAGTTCGTTACACTAATACAGTTACAAATGACTATGATTTAAAATAGGAAAAAAAAGTTTAAAATTTTTAAAAACTGTAAATAAAAAACAGGAAGTTTGGATCTTTTAAGTTCTTTTTTTTTTTTTTCTTTTTAAAAAACAAAAAATACCACAAAATGGCAGTATGCATTCATCATATCCATCCGACCAAACCGTATGACATTTAATAAGAAATTTTCTAACCCTTTTAACCATGGAATGACCTAAAGACGACTATAAAATTGTCAAAAACTTTTAAAAACTAGTACTGGATAAATGTGCTTAATCGGAAAAGCAGAAATTCCTTAAAATTTCAATTTCACATGGAAAAAAAAAAACAATAAAAAAACATGAATTTTCTTTAAAAACTGGCGATTAAATCTGATTGTTTTTTTTTTACTCAATAAACACCTCGGTATAAAAAATTATTAAAGCGCACTAATTAACCTGGAAATTTTGATTTCACAATAAAAATTATAATAAAATTTGAAAATACAGAAAATAATAAAAATTCCCTAAATGCTAAAAATTACATACAAAATAAATGATTGTCGAATAATGATAAAAAAATTGTTGGAAAACACAGACAGAACAATCATCTTTACAAATCCGTATCGTACCAAGCAGCCAATTGCGAAGGCGGTCGATTTTCCGGCGGTTGTGGCATCGTTTCCATGTTATCAAACGCCATTTCAGGTGATTGACCGATCTCCATGGGCCCATAATTGCTCCCGTGATGACTCCCGATTTCGAGACCTTGCATCGAATCGATCGGCACCTGGTCGTAACCTAAAAAACAAAAAAAATAAAATTTTTATAACAAAAACTCAATAAATTTCCATTTTTTCGCGTACTTTGTGGATACGGGCCCCGACCATGGCTGCTATGTACGCTGGGTGGACCCTGACTACCCTGATACATCTGGTAGGGTTCGTCAGGCGGCAACATGGATGCTAAATCCTGGGTCCAGCCGCCTTCTTCGCCTCTGAGGAGAGAATGGGATAATTCCATGGATAGACGCTTCTTGTAGTCTTGCGGTTTGTCTTCTGACATGCGGAATAGAACGGCAGCTGCGTAAGTAGCTATCAAACGCAAAACAAAAGCAAGAATTCACAAACAAATTCACGTTTTTGTCATTTCACAAGCAAACTAACCAACGCCTTCGTTCCGCGAATGCAACAATTCCGTTAATGGAGCAGTGGCGCCCTCCTGCTCGATCATTTCGGCTCCTTCCTTGTCGGACGCGAGTTCGCACAAAACTCCAGCTGCCACGCGCTGAATATTTTCAATTTCGTTGTAAAGCAACTAGTAGAATGAATTTAAATAATTGTAAATAATTACTGCATTAATATGCAAATCAATCAAATTCTTACTTGTACAAAAATCGGAATAACGCTTAAGCCCCTGATAATCGCTCGATTATGGGGTTCGCGAGCGAGTATGTGAAGGGCTCCCACAGTTCCCTCGACTATTTCCTCCATACGAACGCCTTCCGCATAGGCTGTCTGGCTACCATTCGATGCTACAGATGAACGTTGCTGAAATAAATATAATTATATTAATGTTGCGATTTATTTTTTGCAGTTTTTACTCGTTGAGTATCCTGGTAAGCTCTAATAAGCAGCTGCACAAGACGTGGGATGGCGCCGTGTTCACGTAAAGGTGCGTGATTAGCCGGACATAGTGCCAAATTGCGAATTAGACCAATGACAGCCTAGAAAAAAAAAATTTAAAATGAGTCAAAAAAATCGTTAAAACGCTATTATTAATAATAAAATAAAAATTACTTTAATCAATGGCCAACGACTCGGTGGGTGTAGTAGTTTCACTATAACTGGAAGGCCGTAATTGAGGCGCACAGCATTCTGGGCCATGTCTGCTTCTGGATGACGACTGGTCAGATGTCTGAGCGCACATACCTGAATTAAAAAATCCAATATTTTAATTTCTTTTTTTTAATATTTAAAATTATTTAATTACCGCAGGTTCTGTGATTTCCTCGCGATCCCCTGCTTGGACAATAGTTCTGACAAGAGCTTCTATTCCACTCATCTGACACACAGTCACCTTGTTTCGCTGGTTGTTGCAAGTTAAGTTTGATAATATTCCAGCAGCACAAGTCACAATGTTAATATCGTTCGAACCGAGAAGCTGCACCAACTGTTGCAAAAGTCCGTCGATCGACTCCTAAACACAACAAAATCAATTAAATAATCAAAAAATTAAATAAATTTAAATATTTCACCTTCGTGCCAGCATCGGAAAGGTTTCTCAGTGTCCAGAGGCAGTTCTGTACCAATCTCTGGCTTTGATGGTTCAGCTGCATGGTCAATGCCTGCATTCCTCCTGTTAATAATAACAAAACACAAAATAAAATAAAAATAAATCATTTTTGATCAAATTTCTTTTTTAAAAAAAGGATACCTGCTTCAACAATTGCAGGTTTGTTGCTCGAACAAACCGACAATACTTTTAACACTCGTGATGTGGTCCACAACAGCTTTTCGTAATTGTAGGTGCGCATTATCCGCACGAGCTCCACAGGACCTTGACTCGCAAGAATGATGAGTTTACTCTCTTGATTGCCGTACGCGAGAATTTGCAAGCAATCCGTGACGATAGCGAGGAATTTTACGTTGTTACGTTGGAGTAAAGCAACCATCTTCTGCAGGCCTCCAGCAAGCCGTACTGCCATCTTTGATCCTTCCTGATGTAGCAACAGGTTATGCAATGTGGTAATTGCGTAGAATAAAACCGACTCCACGGGGGAGCTATAGAAATAAAAATAAATTAAAATAAACATTAAAATCGAATTGAAAAAATAAAAAAACTTCAAATATTCACCTCAACAACTTGACCAAAGCGGAAATTCCGCCCGATTTGAAGATGGCTAGTAGTCCTTGCCGGTGGTGAGACAAGTTATGCAGAGTTCCTGCAGCACAACGAGTTGTTTCTAAGTCGTTGCTGGTCGACATCGCTCTTACCAACGCAGCAACCATCTATTTAAAACAAATTTTGTTAATATAAATAATTTTTTTTTTTTTTTTATTTTTTAAAAATGTTGATGGACCTGCGGCGAGTTCATGATGGCATGACGGCTGGCCTCTTTCTTGGACAGCTGGTGGACCATCATGGCTGCCTGGCTAACCACCACTTGGTCTTCGTCGTTGAGTAGTTTAATTAATTCGGGGATTGCTCGAGTTGCCAAATCGGCGTCGTCTTGATAATTAATCAAATTCACGACAGCATGCTTCAGCATTTGAGAAGGTTCCGAAAGTCTCTGCACAGCAGTTGGTTGCGTCGGATCAAACTGTGTTGATGGAATTTCGATACCTTCCTCCAGGGTTTCTGGAAACATTGCTGCACGAACACGCTGTGATCGCGTTTGATTTAATTGTTGATTCATTTCTAAATTTTTTAAAAAAAAAAAAAAAAAAAATTAAAATACAAATCAATAAATAAAAATTAATTTTTTAGTTTTTCCTCACCATCGACTTGCTCTTGAGTAAATCCTTGACCAAATCCCGTTTGATCCCAGTCGAACATAATCTGTTCGTTATCAAAATCGTCATCTTTGCCACTTAACGAAGGTGCCTACACGGAAATTAACATTTAACTCAGTTAATAATTCACTTTCTTCAATTTTTAATTATCAAACCTGAGTTGTAGCACCGGAATTTATTCCTGAATCGACTATGTAAGCTGCCTGCTGCCACATTAGGGTTTGTTCTTTCGTATTCCCTATTGGAATGTCGGAAGGATTGAAATTTCCATGGGGCACTATGTAAATAAACAACAATTAACATCCAATTGACGTCAATAAATCATTTTTATCTATTTACTTGGTCTGATTCCGGCTTGTGGGCCCCCTGATGGCATCGAGTAGCTCATTATGACGCTGATTATTAGAAAATATCAAATCCAATTGGCCGAATTAAAGTGATCAGCCTGAAACAATTGTATTGAGAATGAGATCAGACACCAACAATGACAGTTTTTTCAACTGAATGATTGTTTACTGCTTACGATATCGCTCATTACCTCAGGTCGATTTAAATTGCAGTTGCTCGAACAGTCCCCGATTTGTTTTTCGTCTTTTCGTTGCAGTATAATAGAACTGTCGCTTATTCGGCTTTATGATCAAAACAAAATGGCGTCGTGGAAGACTGATAACGGTGAAATAACCAGCCGCTAAAAAAGTAGTTCTTCGTTACAATCAAATTTTGTCTTCGTGTAGATTTTTAAATTAAGACATAAATACAATTTTTAATCATTTTGTTTATTTTTAAAACGGGAATTTATTAAATTTTTATTTTTATTTTTTGTTTGTTTTTATCTCTTGAATCTCTTGAAAAAATCATCCGCATAAAGCAATTAGTAATAGTAAATAACGAAGCCATTATCCGAGTAAAGGGGCGCGGTTAGATGATGATGTGGAATCAACATCCGGCTATTGGTTAAACACTTATCAGTCGATGATAAATAAAATCGGAATGTTAACATCGACAGATTTGATTGTATGTTTCGAATAGTTTAAGTGTATAGAAGAGGAAATAAAAGATGGGGGGAAAAATAGTTGTCTATGTTACTATGTAAGAACTATTTCCGGTTATTGGAAACTGATCTGTCTTAACTCTTAAAAGTTGCATAACGAAAAATGATGGCAACAAATCTCTTATTACGTCGCTTGATAATTTCTAAAAGATTGTCCGCTGCAAGTTACAATTTATTTCGTTCAATTTCGATCGAATCGAGCGATGAAAAACAAAAACCCGGCCGACACAAACAGGCCTTGTTAGTCGGTGGTCTTGGTCTTGGTCTGCTGAGTGGATTTTATATTTGGCATCGAAAAAGTCATGTGGAAACGCGGGGTATAGTAAATGAAGAGATAAAATGATGTTTTATTAATATTTAATTACTATAGTTTCAGATACAGGTGCTGTTCCGGCGTTTGAGGCTGGTAAACACAGAGACACACTCCCGGTGTATTCAGCAATTGATGTGTCAAAACACGATTCGAAAGAAAAGGGAATTTGGTGCTCGTTTAAATCGGGTGTTTATGATATTACCGATTTTGTGGATAAACATCCCGGTGGAGACAAGATTCTTATGGCTGCAGGAGGCGCTTTGGAGCCGTTTTGGTTATTATATGCCGTTCATCAAACTGATCATGTCATTAACAAGTTATTTTTTTGTTATTATTCAAAATATATTTTTATTTTTGTTTGAAACTCGTTTTTTTTTGTTTTTTTTAAATATTAGGTGTTGAAATTATTGGAGGATCATCGAATTGGAAATTTAGATGAAAGTGATCGAGGAGTAGCTGTGAGGGATTTAAATGATCCGTATTCAACCGATCCGAAAAGACATCCCGCATTGAAACCTGCGACTGTTAAACCTTTTAATGCTGAACCGCCATTGTCGGTTCTCGTCGACAGTTATATCACACCGAAGTACTAATTTATACCTGATTACACGATATTTTTATTAATTTAATTTTTTTTTATTTGTAGTGATTTATTCTACGTTCGGAATCATCTTCCGGTGCCCGAAGTTGACCCGAATACTTATGAATTAGAAATTTGTGTCGATGGTTCAGAAAATGAAAAAACACTTACGTTGAATGAAATCAAAAACAAATTTGAAAAACATACTGTCACAGCAGCTATGCAGTGTGCCGGTAACAGACGTTCGGAAATGATGACGGTAAAATAAAAATAATTTAATTTTTAAATTTTTTAAATTTTTAAATTTTTAAATTTTCTATTTAAAATTCCAGATTAAACCAATCAAAGGGTTAAATTGGGGCGCAGCTGCAATAGGCAACGCCACATGGAGCGGCGCACGACTCATAGACGTTTTAAAAGAAATGGGAATTGACAATTCTAACAAAAATGGTTTCCAACACGTTCAATTTGAAGGATTAGATTTAGATCCCGCCAGTTCTCCTTATGGCGCTTCCATTCTCTTCGAAAAAGCGATGGATCCGGATGTGATTCTCGCGTACGAAATGAATGGTCAGCCAATTCCACGCGACCACGGATTCCCTGTGCGAGTCATCGTTCCCGGAGTTGTTGGAGCCCGAAATGTGAAATGGGTCTCTCGGATAGTCGTCAGCCATGACGAGAGCAGCAGCCACTGGCAGCAAAATGATTACAAGGGATTTCCTCCACAAATAGATTGGGATACGGTGGACTTCAAAAAGGCGCCTGCAATTCAGGATTTGCCCGTGCAGTCCGCCATTTGCGAACCGGGTGAAGGCCAAACTATTTCCAGGGAAAAAGGAAACGTTTTAACCGTTAAAGGTGATTAAAAAATTGAATTTAATTCGTTTTTTATTGAATTATTTGTTTGTTTTTAAGGTTACGCCTGGAGTGGGGGTGGACGAGGGATTGTACGAGTCGATGTGTCATTAGATGGCGGCGAAAATTGGCATTTGGCGAAATTGAAACCGAGCGAAATGAAAATAAACCGTGCTTGGGCTTGGACATTGTGGCAAGCTGATATTCCATTGCCGAAATCGGGTTCGCACAAGTTGGAAATATGTTGTCGAGCTGTTGATTCTTCGTACAACAACCAACCGGATTCCGTGGCGCCAATTTGGAATCTGAGAGGCGTTTTAAATAATGCTTGGCATAGGATTCATGTAAATTTAATTTAAAAACGCAAATAATAAAAATTTATTTTCTCAATTTGCTCGAATTTATTCTTCACTATGAAGCGTGCCCCTAAAATACCAGGCATGACTAAAAACTTGACAAAGTCAACAAAAAATGAACTTTGATGCGGATTGTTAGGGTTTGGACAATGCAGACGAACTTTATGTCGTCATTAAATTTCAGCCAATCGCAACGGACCCTGGGATAACGCCGAGGAATCGATGTCGCTACAATGTAGTTGCAAGAAGAAATACTCTTATTATATATTATGTTCGAATCATGACTCTGTTTCCTGGACTTAAAATACGAAAAATCATCCATCTGTTATATAATTTAGTTATAAGTAATTTTTATCTATTCATCTTACCAATAGTCATTTTCGTCATCATAATTGTATTAATTATCCCAAAGGAATGCATTTTGAAAGAGTATTTAATATTTTTACGTGTGATATTTACGAAATTAATTCTATATTTACTTATTTACAGCTATATTCCTGCAGATATAATCAGTTTAGATGTTATTACCAATGTTAGTCAACATTCAATTTTTAACAATCATCGACCTTTATGCCCCATAATTCCACATAATCGCAAACTTAGTAAGTTCAAAAAGTAAAAAAGTAAAAATAAAACGTTAATATAACATGTTTATTCCTCTCAGATTTAAATCCAACCAATATGAAAAAATTACCGGCCACTGAGGATTTTTTGACTAATTTAAACATCGGACAAGGAGGGAAATGGCAACCATCTAATTGCAATGCAAGATTCAGCACAGCCATAATTATTCCATATCGTGCACGAAAACAACAACTGGCTGCATTTTTATATTACATGCATCATTTTCTTTGTGCACAGAGTATTTCCTACACCATAATAGTCGTGGAACAAGTTAATAAAATAATAATTTGTAAATATTTAGAATATTGAAAATATTTCTTTTTTTTGTAGTCGCATAAGAAACCGTTCAATCGCGGCAAATTATTCAATGTTGGCTTTAAAGAAGCTTTAAATCTCCGCCATTTTGATTGTTTTATTTTCCATGACGTAGATTTGCTACCGGAAAACCTTTTAAATATCTACGGTTGCTCTTCCGAACCCCGACATTTAATAACGGCATTGGACGAATTCCAATATTCGTAAAATAAATAAATTATGATAAAATTTGTTTTTAAATTTCGATTAATTAACAGATTACCTTACTGTGAAATAATGGGCGGAGCAGTTGCACTCACCAAATATCAATTTGAGAAAATAAACGGCTTTGCGAATCGTTTTTACGGTTGGGGAGGCGAAGATGATGATTTCTATAATCGAGTAATAGCAAATAATTACCGGGTGATTCGTTGGGATCCTGCAGTGGCTCGATACACTATGTTGACTCACGCGAAGGAACCACCGAACTCTGATAGACACGCTTTGCTAAGAGAAAGTGAAGCGCTTTTTCTCTTGGATGGACTGTCTAATTTAGATTACACTGTGATTAGTTTTGAGAAATTAAACTCGCACACACGAATTTTTGTTAATTTATGATTACTTAAGTTGATCGACTGAGTAAAATTTTTTTTTTTTTTTACTAAATGTCTTATTTGTACATAATGTTGATTTTTTTTTAAGAGAATAAATGATAAATTTAAATTAGTTTGAGAACTTTTTAAATAATTAATTAATTGAAGCAGCAAAATGGCGCTCGAATTTCGCTCGGTTCGATTTCAGATGAATATACCTAAGGAAAAAATTATCAAATATTAAACGATTTAGTTTGTCAATGCTTTAAACATTTTCAGCCAAACATCTGTTACTGACAGTTTCCTAACATATTCAGGGAAAAGATATTTTCTCAAATGAAGGTTCAAGTGAGTTAAAGGAAAAGAAGATTCGAAAATTGATTAATTTATATTCTGAAACGTATGGAATAAAACAAAAATCTTACAAGTTGACCTTGAATTCGTCATTGCAAATTGTTTACTACATTAAAAAGAAAGAAAAAAATACAAAAACATAAAAATAATAAAAATTTCCGTTTCACTAAACAAAACTTTTAATTCATGAAAATAAAATCCTTAAAAATACATGCAAAATTAAATAATTGTCGAATTTAAAATAATAATAAAAAATAAAAATAAAAATTAAAAACAGTAAAAACTGAAAAAGCCTTCATGATCATTGTAAATACATGTCGTACCAATCGGGCAATTGTTCAGGCGGTTGCGGCATCGTGTCCATGTTGTTAAACGCCATGTCTTGTGGTTGATTAATTTCCATAGGGACGTAATTACTCCCGTGATGACCTCCAATTTCGAGACGTTGCATCGAATCGACCGGGCCTTGATCAAAACCTAATCCAAATAATTAACAATAAATATCGCAACAAATTTTCTATTTTTAAATCTTACTTTGTGGATACGGGCCTCGATCGTGGTTGCTGTGTCCATTAGGTGGGCCTTGACTGTCCTGAAACATCTGGTGAAGTTCAGTAGGAGGCAACATGGATGCCAAATCCTGAGGCCACTCTTCATCCATTCTCTGTTGGGAATGTGACAATTGCATGGATAGTTCTTGCGGATTGGTTTCGGACATACGGGAACGAACAGGAGGTACCATGGAAGCTATAAAAGCAAAATAATAGGACAAAAATACCGAATTTTTAATTAGAATAGAAACTAACCAACGCTTTCGTTCCGAGATTGTAATAATCCCGTTACTGGAGCAGCGGCGACTTGTTGTACGATCATTTCTTTGGCTGATGAAAGTTCAGTCAGAACTCCGGCAGCTAAAAGTTGAACTTTTTCATTTTCGCTGTATCGTAACTGTTGAAAAATCGGAATAACGTTGAAATTTCGAATAATCGTTCGACTTTCTGGTTCAGAAGCGAGATTTTGAATGGCTGCAAGTGTCCCTTCTACTATTGCCTCCGTGTTAACCCTTTCCACTTGCATAGACCGGTTGTTATTCGATGAGCGTTGCTGAAATAACAAAAAAATCAAATGATTAAAATGACATTTCGCAACATAGCTTACTCTTAGAAAATCCTGGTAAGCTGCGATAAGTAGCTGTACAAGATGTTGAACAGCGCCTTGCTCGCGAAGCGGTACGTAATTAGCCGAACATAATGTCAAATTGCGAATTAAACCAATCACAGCCTGAATAAAACATAAAATTCAAAATTAGTCAAATAAATATTAAAAACAAACACAAAATAGAAATTACTTTAATCACTGGCCAAGGACTGCTTGGGCAATTCAATATTTTCATTATAACCGGAATTGCGTAATTAAGACGAACGTCATTCCTGGCCTTATCCGCGTCAGAATGAGGATTAGTCAGATGCTTAATTGCGCACATCACTGGTTCGATAATTTCATTGTTATCGCCTGCTAGGATGAGTGTTCGGACAAAAGCTTCTATTCCACCCATCCGACACACAATCACCTTGTTTCGTATATTGTGGCAAGTTAAGTTAGCTAATATTTCAGCAGTGCAAGTCACGATGCTAATATCGTTCGAACCGAGAAGCTGCACCAACCGCTGCAAAAGTCCATCGATCGACTCCTAAAACACAAAAAATCAATTAAATAATCATCAAAAAATAAAATACATTTTTAATATTTCACTTTGGTGCCAGCGTCGGAAAGGTTTCTCAGTGTCCACAGGCAGTTTTGTACCAATCTCTGGCTCTGGTGGTCCAACTGCATAGCCAATGCTTGCATTCCTCCTGTTAAAACAGGACACGAAAAATCAGTCATTTTGGATTAAATTACACTTTGAAAACATCACACCTGCTTCAACAATAGCGGGTTTGTTGCTCGGACATGCCGATAATACTTTCAACGCCCGCGATGTTGTCCACAACAGCTTTTCGTAATCGTATGTACGCATTATCCGCACGAGTTCCACGTGACCTTGATTCGCCAGAATGATAAGTTTGCTCTCGGGATTGCCGAGAGCGAGAACTTGCAAGCAATCGGCGACTATAGCGAGGAATTGCAAGTTGTTCCGTCGGAGCAAAGGAACCATCTTCGGCAGGCCTCCAGCAAGCCGAACGGCCATCTTTGATCCTTTCTGATGTAGTAATAGTTTGTGCAAAGTTGTAATTACCGGAGATAAAATCGATTCCGTGGGAGAACTATAAATGAATAAAAAAATCATTAAAAATCATTAAAAATCATTAAAATCGACTTTATATATTAAAAATTTCAAATATTAACCTTAACAGCTTGACCAATGGGTAAATACCCTCCGATTCGTAGATTACTCGTCGTCCTTGCTCGTGCTGAGCCAAGTTAAGCAGAGTTCCTGTTGTTTCACGAACTGCCTCTTCGTCTGTGCTTATCAAAATCACTCTGACCAACGCAGCAACCATCTATTTAATTAAACAATTCATTTTAATAATTTATTACTTCATAATTAATTTTATTTTCATGAACCTGCGGTGAATTGATGATGGCTTGGACGCCATCCTCGTGCTTGGACAACTTATAGACTATCGTGGCTACTTGGTTGACCACTACCTGATCTTCGTCGTTTAGTAAACTAATTAATTCGGCAATTGGTAGATTCGTCAAGTCGATATCATCCCAATAATTTATCGAATTGTCGGCAGTTTGATTTTGTATTTGGATCGGTTGTACTTGTCTCTGCGTTGTCTCAAATTGTGTCGATAGAATATTTCCCTGGCTCCCTGGAAATACTGTTGCAGAAAAATTCTCATGTTGAAATCCTTGATTGTTTGCTCGTTGATCATATGCCGTTGGAATTTGAGGTTGATCCCACCCGAATGTGTATTGTTCGTTGTTAAATCCTTCATCTCTGCCACTGATCGACGGTGACTTCGTAAAAAATCAATTAAATACAACTTAGTAATCAACTTTTGAGATTTTATTTATTTATTTATTTTTTTTTGGCAAACCTGCGAAGTTGCACCGGAATTAAATCCCGAATCGAAGTAATCCGCCTGTTGCTGCCACATCGAAGTTTGTTCTCTCGTATTCCCTTTTGGAATATCGTTAAGATTGGAATTTTCATGGGGAACTCGCACTATTCAATTAGATATTACATAATCATTAGCACAAAGCAATAAAATCATTATTGTGTTTTACTTTGTTGGTTCCCGTTGTTGGCTCGTGGACCCGCTGATGGCGCCGAGTAGTTCATTGTGACCCCAGATAGAAATGGAGTTCGGATTGCTGCACTTGTTCGGTTGATTGGACTCGGTTAAAACATTCCACTGCTACTTATGTGCCAAGAATCGTTAATGCTCAATAAATAAGTGATTACAACTTGTCTAATTGAAATTGCTGTTACGCCCTTGGACAAATCGTGGGTCAAATGGGTCAAATCGGGGTCAAACAGACAAAAAAAATATATAGTAATCAATGTCGCCACTAGTCTAACCGTTTCAAAAACATGATTTTTCGTGAGTGAGTGGCGGTGAGTGGTTATCCAATTTACGCAGTACAAAAGTGGATTGAAGATGGGGATGAAGAACGTTTGAAACGAAAAAATTGATCCATATTAATTCGAGAATTTTTTTAAATAAATTTTCTTCATTTTATTTTTATTTGATTTTAGTGGTTTTATTTTTTTATTTTTTTTTATTCTAAAATATTTAAATCTTTTGCAAAATCTAAATTACTTTGTATTGATTTCAAATAATATTTTATTAATAAATAGTTATTTTTTTGTATTAATTTTTCGAAATATCACTACATCACATTGAGTTCGGATTTTTACCGCCAGGCAAAAGTGGCGCTTATAGTCAAGCGCGCAACACAGCAGACGACAGTAGCCGCGGATGACTCGACGACGCAGGAACACGCTCTGCGGCTTGGCGATTATTTTCGTTTTAAACGTAAAAAAGCGCTCTGAAACTTGAATATTTTAAAAAGTATGAACTGTAATCATACTTTGAATGAGTTTTATTACAATTTAGAATAGAATTTTGATAAATTTCAAAAGACCACAATTTTATCATAAAAAATTAAACGTAAAGTACCAAAAAACAATTTCTTACTTAACTGACGGCTAGCGCCCTCTATTGATAATAAAACAAACAGGAAAAAAAAACTACTCAGCCGTACAAATCTGTACCGGCTCGTAAAAGGAATTTTTTTTTCTCTATTAGCAATAAAAGAATAGAAATGTAACTTAGTTTTTTAAACCGTTAAAATATAAATAGATGTTTTATGTATTTTATTACTTTATTTGTAGGTAATTTTCAAGAAAACCATAGAAACGGATTCATTTCGGGTTTTCTTCAAACCCGTAAGTAATCAAATTGAATTTATTTTCACTGAAAAAATATATAAATATATTTATCATTATTTTTATTTCTTTTAATAAATATAGTGAGTACGGCCCGATGATACTAATTGACCCGTACTATTTCATCCGAGGATGCGAGGATGCGAGTACTGATGTCCAAATCATCACGACCTTCAATTTTATATTTTCAATTGATTAATTTCATTAAATTATAAGTTTAAAATTACATGCAATCATAATCATAAATTAATTATTTTTACCATAATTTTTTGGTTTTTTGGTAAAGTGCAATACCATAATTTTGATTCCATTTCTTAAAATTTGTGATTTCCAAATACGAATTACAAATTTGAGACTGGATCAATTTTTACGATTTACGATTCTTTTGAAAATTGTAAGATATGCTAGGTTCACACTTGTCGTACACTAGTGATCACACTAGCAGTAACAGTAAGAAAGTAAGAATATCGAGCAATGCTGTTACTTTCTTCCCGTTGACAGTACTGCGTGTTAACACAAATCGCGAGCTCTCGGAGGTGCAGCATCCAGACTGTAGGCACAACCGAGTGTAGACGCGCCCGTCATAGAGGCAATCTCGACCCTCAGGAGCGACGTGTACGAGGACATCGAGTGTAGGCGCGCCGAGTGAGGGAAGCATCCCCCACGACTCGGTTCACCGAGTTGCGGGAGAGAGGCATCACTGAGTGGTGTAGCAGCCAGTGCGGCCAGAGGTGGAGATGGGAGCGTGCGAGTGTTGTACCACTGAGTGGTGTCTCGGTGGTGTTAAGACCGGTGCACAGTCGAGCGTATAAAAGACAACCTACCGGTGATGATCTTAAGAAAGTGTGACCTGAACGTAGAGCTCTACCGACTATCGACAGAAGGGTTTAATCGTAATGGTTTTACTATTACGGTTTCAGCGATTATCTACCAGTGGGGCGGACTACGAGTGGTGTCGACCAAGATGGAACGACTGTCCGTCTTTCCTTGGTTGGAACCTTCGAGTGATCGGATCAAGGTGTGAGCACCGAGTACGAACTTAAAAGTGTAAACACGAAGTGGGAATTGTCAAGTGTTAACCTAGCCTATTTAATAATAAAAAAAAACTATTCGTTTGATTTCTGGTTTTCTTTACATCTTTAAATATTCAAATTGTATTTTTGCTTAGAAACCAAAGAAAAACATATTTACTATTATTTGTTGCGTGTTGGCCCACCCCGTTATCATATCAGTTTAAAAGTAAGATTTAAAATTTAATTAATTTTTTTTTTGGGGCAGAAATGTTGGAGACTTACCACGGAATCGTCATGGAGAAAATTTGTCATCTCACGTTTTACAACGAGATACAAACTGCTCACACAAGCGCCGGAACAATAGATGGCGCCACCAACTTACGAAATAAATAGAAAACAAATGACCCAATAAAACGATTTTTCGAATTACGCACCATTAAGCGGTATTTTTCGTGAAAAAAGCATTGAAAAATGAATTATCAATGGAAAATCAATTTATTGAGTGGGCACCAATTGATTTTTAAAATTAAATAAAACGATTAACTTTGTTTATTTAGGTATTGAATCGTGCGGAATCCTTACAACTTATACTTCCATCCTGAAATACGACGTTAACAATTTGACATCTGTCGTAAATTCTCGGGGATCGCCGATCAAATGCAGAAAGAATTCACCGTTCGCATGCCATCACTTGAGGAATTTTACCCTACAGATGTGAATACGCCGGTACCAGCTTTGTCTACCGTCATTCTTTTGTTAATCTGAAATAAAAACGCTATTTGGTTGTATTTGTAACACAAAAAAACACAAAACACAACAAACGTTTACACCAGCGTCAATCGTCATCTAAACGCGAGTCTGAACATGGTAGAAAGAAACCACCATGAGTCTAAACGAGTAAGAAAATTGGATCTGGTCATTTTACGATTTCGCACCAGACGGGATACGGGTAATTATACCTGGAAAGACAGCCGATGTACAGTTCGGAGGAACCGATGGGTAAATCTGTTTAGATGTCCAACCCGAAAATTGTTTCGCCGATCAACAATATCGCACTTGGCAATGCGTACCTTATATTACTAAAATGTTGATTATAAGTTTCAAATTCATTTTTAATTTATTTGTTCGTATCTGGATCACCACGTGCTTGACAACTGATCAGATCATTCATTCTGAATTTAAATGTAATGATGAATAACAACGAGTCATTTGGTTAATTTGTGATAATTTGAGAAAATATTTATAATGCTCTTGATGTTCTTGATTAATGAATGATTTCTACAGAGAAACATACGTACCGTTCATAAAGTACACAAATTTCTATTCGCTCATAATTATAATAAAACTGTAAATCTAAAAGTTAAATTTATATACATTGGAACAGTTAATAAATTCAAAATTCTTACTATTAATATTTTTTAAAAAACCAAAAAAAAAAATACATTAAAATAAGTGCAATACAAATATAAAGATTAAAACTGCAATAAACACAAACTAAAAACACAAACTCACTTATCAAAAATTCCCATCACTTTTACTACACTTTTATATACAGGAAAATGTATATCAACACGTTTATCTTTCTGTAAAAATATCTGTTTCCGTTAAAAAAATTAAAATACTTTCTGTATAGTCAACAACGTCAGTATATCTACCGGTAGATACATTTATATAAATATTACATTTAAAGTATACTCATATGTTTGCACCATTAGTCTTTTAAAATAACAAAAAATATTCCTTTATAGTAAGAGTTATTGATCAAAGTACTATTTACACGATTAATAATAAACAAACTAAAACTAAATATCTAAAATTAATCAAAATAATTTTTTTTTCTAGCACCGGGCTAAATATGATTTTTAAATATATCGAATGTTTTTTTTTCAACCGGGAATCTTCGCTTCTTGATAGAAATCTTTCTCTTCCTCTTCGTTCCCTTCCTCAGGTGCCACTCCATCCAACTTTTAAATAAAAAAAGAAATTTAATAAATTTTTGTTTTTTAAAATTTTTAAATGGATAACTTACGGCTTGCAACTCGTTTTCACTGAATCCGAATTTAAACAAATACCTTCTCAATGGAATCATAAGTAACAGCACGAAAGGCAAACCAATTGCACCTGGTGACTCTTTGACGAACCACAGCAGACTGATGCAACAAAGCTGGATAATGGTAAACGCGTGCATCTTAAAAGTCCTCACCTGCCATCGAAAATAAATGAAAAAATAATAATTCTAAAATTAATTTTCACTCGATTTACCCTGCGAACGTATACGACATCGGGATGATGTTTGACGGGCATCGCTAACAGATGTAACCGTTCGATAAATTGAACGCCGATCATGGATACAAATCCCATGTAAAGAAATACGCCGAATAAAACGGGCACCGGAATGAGTCGTAGCAAGGGCGCCATTGCGACTGATACGCCAACTAAAAGACTGACGCAGAAATTTGTGACTCTCTGCTCTTTAACACCCAAAATATAGGGTTTGTCGCCGGGTGCGTGACTTCTGCTCATCACAGTCAGACTCATTATGTGGGAAATCGCTCGGACAATGGCCGCCGACATCCACGGACCCCCGATCAAGGCGCATAACATGTTTAAGCAATTTATAAGTAGAATATCAATGTGATATCCGCTTCCTTTACGAAGATTACGTTCTTTTTTCTGCACCAGCAGCCTGAAAATTAATTTAAAAAAATTAAAAATAAATATTTTAGTTAATAAAATGATTTTTACTTACTCTCCGATTTGTTCTTCCATGAAAATTAAAATGAAGAAGAGTATTGCGGGTAGAATTGAACCAAATATGAGCCAGATGGGAAAATCGCCTTCGCGACCCATCGGATTAATAAACCAACCACGTTCTTCGGGCTTACTTGGAGTTAGACCACTTGGAACTTGGAGTTTCTGTGAAATCGGATAAAATTATTAATCCTAATGGTTTGGTGATTTAATGAAATGTATTCTTACTTGAGTGTACGTTTCGTGAATCAAGTAGTCCAATGTGACCATTATGATGATGGCAATTGGAACACCAAAGTCACCCAACGCACGACGCGCCTGAAATATATTTTATAAAAATAAAAATTGTAAAATCCTAAAATCGTAATGACAAGTTCTCAGTGGCAAGACAAGGGTAATTCAACTATTTGGGTTTGGGCAATATTCTCAAACTGTTTTCATCAAAAAATGACAATTTTTTACATTTTTATCGTTTAAAAATGACGATTTTCGAACTATTTTCGTTATTAACGAACTTTTTATCTAAAATTCGCCCCACAAACGCTGAAAACTCTTGTCCAGCCTCTGTAATTACTCACAACTCTGCCTAAATATTTGCCGTTGCGAAATTCCCGTAAGAAAAACGCGATAAAAAAAGTCCCAAACATCAAAATGGTAGACAGAAGAGCAGTATTCGGTTCATTGGAATTAATTTCTTCCTGAATGCCATCTTGATCGATCATAAATTGCAAACTAAAATTTGCAAGCGTGGTATTACCCCAATTCGTCTCATTGAAAGTCTTCATCGCCGTATTATTCATATTCATAGATGGACACATAAACGGAGTGAGCGGATGCAGCTGGAAAATCTGCAATGACATCGAAACTACGCTGAAAATTCCATTAACGTTCATCGACAAAGTTTTATAATTGTGGACCCAAAAACTCGACCACAAAACAAAAGCAATCGTTAATTTCAAATCTACCTGAACGAGTTTGACAATACTTTCGTAAATAAAAATAATGGAGATGAGCGCTGCCAAGATTTCCTCAGTAAATCGCGTTATGTAACGCAAAAAGAAACTTCCTTCGAACATAACGAATAAAATCGTAAACACAGCCACCCAAATTCCGATCCAAACTCTCAAAGTCAGAAATTCGTATCCGAGTTTATCGCAAAACTAAGAAAAAAAAGAGAAAAAGAGAATATTAAAATACAAAAATTATTTTTTCAAATGCCAAATAGTACCTGATACAAACTCTCGTCAAACAACAACGTGGGTCCAGTCACGCCGATGATCATTAGCGGCTGACCGGAGAAAAGCGCAAAAATGCATCCGCTCAAAGAAGTCGCGATCAACGTTTCGCACACACCGATCAAATTATTTGTTTTATCGCCCAATAAACCACCGAAGCTGATGGCGCCCGATAACGCGGCGAAATAAATAAAAACAACCGAAGCTAGACATTGAGGATTTAAAGCGTCGAGAATATCGCTCCAATAAAGAGGAAAACGGTTCATAACCTCTCGTCTTAACCCACCAAATAGTCGTCCCGTGCGTTTCAAGGGATCCACAGACGACTTTTTGGCAACGCAAACTGCAAAATAACCAAAAATATATCAACAATCGTCAAATAACGATGTAATTTCCGCTTTTTTTACCTTGAGAATCGCTGACCCAGCGTTTTAAATTACGTCTACTTTGCTTTTTTTGAATGATCTGAGTAGGATCGAAGGTTCGGAAATCCCAATCACCGGGTGGAAACACAATACTTTGATCTAGAAACTCGTTAATAGCCCGCAATAAGTCGTCTCTTTCATTCGCGTTGTACGCCACCGTTGTAAAAGACTAAAATTTTGAATAAAAAATTTAAAAACAATAAAAAATAAATAAAAAAAATCGAATAAATACTTTGTCGGACATCAAAGTTGAAAAAGATCTTCCGACTTCGTGGTAATCTAGATCACAATCGGGAGGTCCGAGAAGAATAAAGAGAAACCGGACTGGAATGGGCACTTCGAGTGCAGAAGGAATGTAGAGGCCTTCGGCCAAACGGATGAACGCCATGGTCGGTTCTTCGAGGAAATCGACGGTTCCGACAAATACGGCGCTGCCTTCACAACCGTACGGAATTTTACGCATGATGTAGTAATCCGGAGTTACGTGTCTGTTACTCGCGACCGACTCAACGTCAAATGCGCTGCCATTCGATAAAGATCCATCCTTCCTGTCGATCTGAATAAAAAAATTTAAATAAATTGAATTAGGAATTCAATTTTGTTGACTTACTACTGAATATCCTTCGTTGAATTTGACCGATGTTAAATCGTGAGAATTTTTCCTCGATTCGCTCATGAGTGGAATTTTGACGATGTTCATGTTTTCTTCGTTGCAATTTGTAAATGATAAATTTTTGTTTATTCTAGTAAAGGAAATCATTGAATATTAATAAAAAATTAATTAGAAATAGAATTTTAGTTACTTTAATTTGTTTTCATCGTTTAATTGCGTCAAAGAAGACACGTTTGACGAGAGATTCCTGCGTAAACCCGCAAAACTGTGGCCAATGTGGTGATCTGCAACGTGTTTGTGCCGGAGTAACAACACTCTCATGACAGCGGCTGAAATTATACATATATATATATATAATAAAAAAAATATTAATAAATTCAATAAATAAAAATATATAAAACCTTTATCGTCGTTTTGAATTTGGTCATTAGCGACCATCGCTTCGACTATGCGATATGCAATTCCAGGCAAATCTTTTTCTTCTAAATCGAGAAGCAAAATTCCTACAAATAAAAAATATAAAAAATATAAATAAATATAATTATTATTCGTTAAAAAATTAAATCACCTTGCTCCAAACATTTCCTTAAATTTAAAAGACTGTGAAACGTCAACGACGCTATGTGTGGTTTTCCCCACCGGTCGGCGCCTTCTTCCAAATCTTCTTCATATTTTATCCAACGTGCAGTTTGATGCCACTCCCTATCGTCACCCGTGCCAAACAGTTCGTCCAATTCGACGAAAATCTACAAAAAAAAATTTTAAACAATAATTTCCACACAATAAATTGAATTAAAATGCCTCGTGTGGTTGATGATCAAAAATCTTTTTCGTAAATTGTTGTTTTTGACCGTCGCCATGAATAAAAGAACTCGAGGAAATCTTCGGTTGAGGTTGGATCTTGTGTCGTCGCATTCCACGAGCATCGTCAAATCTGTGGCCTAAAAGAAAAATATTTTTTTTTAGTTATAATTTTCAAATATTTTTATTTTTTGATAAACTAACTGGCCATGACGTTCAAATCCCCTTCTTGGAGCAACATTGCTTCATCGGCTTCAAATGGAACTCGAATTTCATTCGGTTCCACTTCAGAGCCGGTTCTTTGCCTCGACAGTAGCTCCTCATCATCTTTGCGATTATGTTTATGCCGATGGTGATGTCTAAATATGAAAATAAATAAATCGAAATAACAAATATTTCTCAAATTAATTAATATTTACTTGTGTCTGTGCTTGTGACGAAGTTCTTCTTCCTTTTCCTCGATATTTTCATCTCTTTCTTTCAATTCTTCGCCTAAAAAAAATCAAATTTAATATTTAATATTTAATCAATAAAAATGAAATAAATAATGAATAAAGTATTAATAAATGCACAAAGTGAAAAATATGTGTCGGTTAGTAACAAACCCGCATCTGATTTAGCATCGAGAGAAGAAAATTGAAAATTCTCCTGCGTAGTAGAAGGAAGCGAAGACACCAATGAAGAAGACTCTACCGCACCTTTTTCGACCACTTTCTCTTTAGTTGGAATTTTTGTGGCTTCGTCGAACGACATGGAATCGGTACTGTCTTGAGCTTTATCACCTAAATAAAATCCAACTTTCTTTTGTTTCGTGTCGCACGGTTCTTCGTCAAAACTCTGAAAAATGAAAAAATAAATAAATAAATAAATAAAATAAAATTTAAAAAAATTGAAATAAAATAAAAATAAATTACATATTGTTGTAGAATATTTGCATTAGAAGTCGAACCATCGAATTGTTCGTTTTCTAATTCACTTTGCGGGTGTTTCGAAGTCGATTTGCGTCGTCTAGAGCTCCGAGATGAATGCAAAGCTTTCAATGGATGATGCATATGAGGGAAACTTTCTCCACGGTGCACTGTGATAAAATTACAATTAGCGATAAGAGAAGAACAACAAATAAAAAAAAAAATTCAGCCCGTGCTAATCCACTACTGAGATTACGGACTCAAAGGGATCACTGACGAATATTTTTCATACTTTTGTAGTCCGTTTCATTGAATCTACGTCTTTCTTTGGGTACTTCCGGTCCCATTTCGATCATGGTCCGTAAAGATTCACGATCTGGTGGTCTGAAAAGCTTTGCCATTTCTTCATCCAAAGAATTTTCAGTCCAACGTCTGGCTGATTGAAATGTCTGTCTTCTCGCCTGAAGAAAAGAAATTAAATTTTAATTTTAATTTTTCTAGATTAAAAAAATAAAAATAATTGTTTTGTGTATTTTTTATTACTGATAATAACAAAAATTGTGCGGAAGAAAAAACAAGAATTTAATGCTCAGATTGGAGCATCTGGTGACCAGAACTTTCACGTTTTATAATTATTTTTTGAATCTGACGCCATTTTTCATAATTTATTTTATGTTGCGCAATAAATTCAAAACCGCAGATTTGCTCATCAATTTAACATTAACAAGATTGCAACTATCGATCCAATTAAAATGTCAGAGTCATTTAAAAATTACTATTTGACAAAAGAAAATTGTAAACAATGAATCGTTGCCAAGGAAACGCCTCCAAAACAAGCAGAGCTGCATTGATAACTTGTTATGTAACATCTTCTCTTTTGATTCAAACAATTTTTAAGTCAATAAAAAAACATTTAATGTTCGGCAAACTTCCCACACAGTTTAAAAAGTCATTTTACAATTCCTTTGAGCAAATAAACAAATTAGTTGACAGTCAAATGAAAATATCAATAACATTAATTTAAATGTGCATACATTTGCTTACCTAATTAGTTGTTACTACCAAATTGCATTATTAGTATAATAATAATAATTTCTTTTTTTTTTTTTTTTTTTTTTTGTTTTGGATATAGTGTTGATCAAACTGATCCGAGTTCACAAAAAGTAAAGTTTTAACTCTGGAGTCACAGAATGTTTTAAATGATTGAAGGATGATTAAGTGAAAAGACACGGTCACCATACACTTAGAATTAATTATTGAAGAACGAGACGGATTTAGCAAATTGATCAACCGGACATCGATGATGATGAAATTCATCATTTTTTTTATTTTCTTTTTTCATTATAAATTCTAATATAAAAAAAAGTCATGTTAAAATATGCATTTATAAATTTTATTAGATTATTCACGAATTTCATAATTTTTTTTTTTTTTTTTAGTTTGGGCTCAGATTTGACAAATTACAGGTTCTTCATAGGTAATAATTTGTTATTCATTTATGGCGCTTAAACATTTGATGGTTTTGATTCTATTCATATTGAAATTGTGTGACCAGAAGGGCCACTGACATTTTACAATTTCAGTTTAAGTTTTAATGTTTTTTAATGTCAAGTTGGAATTTCAATCATAAAAATAGTTGTGATGACCATTATTGTTATCAGGAGAAAATAATTTTACTTATGTTTATATTGTGGGTTGATGTGTGTCACTTATCTGATAAGTAAATTGCACATGTTGTTTAAGCATTTTGTTACTATGGCGACTATTGTACCATAAATTTTTTAGTATAATAACCACAATAACAATAAAAAAAATGAACATCGCAATTTATTGCTTTTATACACGCGAAAAATTAATTTTTCAATAAATTATATAATCGAATCAAAATATACTCCATTAGAATCATCAATTCAAAATGACTTGAAAAAATTTTGAAATTAAATTAATTTAACATCTGCAATGTTAAAATAACATTGAAACAACATATTTGTGTCACTAAACTTTACTTGACAGCCATTTTAATTTGTAATTATTCCCTGAATCAAGTTTACTAATCATAGCAGCGCGAAATCAGGCACAAGGGCATGAATTATCCACGAACATTTACTTTCCGAGGAAAGTATCAAAAAAAAATAGCAACAGAATGCCGTGTGGACGGCAACGACCTAAAAACATTAAAAATAAATGAATATTTAGTGGGAATTATTCATTTCGAAGGTGTGCTACTGGTTTTTTAATGGTAGCTGTTGACCGTGAACTGAATTCGTGGGTATTCGAATGAAACTAATTTCCGTAATGAATGTAAAAAAGAAGCCTACACAAATGAGTGACTCGACCTTTTTTAGTTATAGAACAAAAGTAAACCTTTCAATTTCATGAAATGTTCAATGTTCACACAAAGTCAATAAATTGATTGGATAAGTTGGAGTAGGCTTATTTCGAGAGATAAAAATGGATTCGGTTTTTTTTTTTAAATCTGCTCGATTAAAATCGATATTTGATTCCGAAATAGAATTTTGTATTTAAAAATAAATTTTTATCTTGGGAGGAAATTTGGCAGAAAATTGCCATTTGATTTATGAATAATATATTCATTTTATTTTTTAATAACGCCTCTACCGACACTCATAAAAAGCTATATACAACGTTATTTTCCTTACCTCGGCTGGATTTATACTATGAGCTGGTGAATTGGCTGAATCATCCATTTTTTTTAAAATTTTCTTCTCAAACAAAAACTAAAATCTGAAAATAATTTTAAAAAAATCCCATTAAATTATAAAGCATTTGAGGCAGTTGAATGTCAGCAAGCAACAGGAAGAACAAATAAGGATCTGGGTTATTGTGTGAGCGCATATCAATTGATGAATAATGGTCAGGAAATTTAATAAATAAAAATATTTTCCGCAATGAATTTGTTTAAAAAACTAATACTAACTCTGTATCATTCTAAAATAAGCTTAAATAAAGAAAAAATTTTTAAAAAAATGTAGATCAATAAAAAATAATCCGTTTAAATCCCACTTACTTTAAAAACTTAAAAACTGCATTAAACAAACGTGACAGCAACAACAACAAAAAAAACATTTCACATGTTACTGAGCATGACAAGGTCAAATTTTTTTGCATCCTAAACTGATTTATTTATTATTTAACTCTTATACAATCCATTCAATCCTTTTGTGTTGAATTTATTGTTTGAAAATCAAATTTAAACATTTAATTCTATCCAATTCATTTTATCGCATTGATAATATTTATGTAACTTGATAATTCAATATCTAGATACAAGTTATCAAGATAAATATCAAATTATATTCGAAATAAATAACAAATTGGTGCAGGAATTTCACCTAATCCTTTTATAGTGTCTAGGTCACTGACAAATCAAGCCTCGAGCACAACAAAATGGCTAAATTATTATTCATCAACCGTAGACAGAAAAAAAAGGCATTTTTAATTCAAATTATGCGTGCATAGTAACACTACAATTTATCAACATTAAAGCTGATCAAATGAGATCAAAAAACCAATTCAATTATTGAATTTTTGATTTTTTTTGAAGTTTTTTCATCATTTTTATTGATTTCTTAAAAAGTTTCGATAAAAAATTATCGAAATAAAATTCAGAATTTGATTTTAGACCGTTTTAGACACTAACTTACACAATTATCTGATTTTCTAATCTTTGTTTCTAGCTGAGCAGGAATTTTTATCCCACGATTTTTCTAAATTTAGTCTCCTCTTTTGTTTCCATAAAAATTGCATCAATCAATTTCGCCGTCTTTAAATCGTGTTGGTTCAAGAGTTCATCGTCTATGCCGTAAAATCTAAAGACCAGGATTGAAAGTATCAATTCAAATAGGTGTTAAAACCATATTAAAATGCAGAAATCGAGATAAAAAAGGAGGTAAACTCACGTGGTACGCAGGTGCAGATTGATTGTGGACTGAGCGGCGGTTGTGAACACAGGTCAGTTTTATCCCATCCTTAGAAGCGTCTACTGCGAGTGAGTAGTGAGTGGCTCGCTTTTGAGCAGGCGTCTCGACCAGGCGAACTCAATCTCAAATACATGTGCTGTGCTGCAGTATCAAAGAAATTTAATTAATCAATCAATTTTCCTGAAATTTTTTTTTTATGATGATTAAAAATAATAATTTTCCCAGACAAAGAAAAAATTGTTTATTTTTTTAAAATTAATTTTGAATTTATTGAATGGAATTATTTTTTTTTTTTAAATTAAAAATTACCTAGTAAGTGTGCATGATTTTCAATTTAAAAACAGATTTTTTTTTTTAAATTTCAATCTGCTATTTTATTAATATTGTTGATTTAAAAATTATAGTAGATGTTTCCAAATAATTACTGGTGGTATAATATTACTTACACAAAGGGGAAACACCATTAGTTGGTTTTCATGACACTGAGCACCAAGGTATTAATTATTCATAATCAGGGGTTTCCTTTATATTAATTGATGATCTAATGAGCTGGAAATGACGCTTTAGTAGTTAGTTAGACCAAGTAGCGCCATCTATTGACGTACCACGGAAATGGTTTGAGAAATATGGTTCGCGCGCGAAACAACAGTTGGCGCCACCGTATGGTATTAGGATTGCGGTAGTTTCAAAACGGCATCCTTGCTTTTCGCAATGTTTCTTTCCCAACTGGATTAGGAATTTTAACCTTCATTCTCCGTCTCGCGTAGTGCAGCCATTCTTGAATCGTCATTTAAAACATAATAGCGATGTCTCATCATGTTTTGCTGCTTCAACATCCATATTTTTAATTATTTTCATAAGATTAATAAATACTACGATTTCATTTTTAAAGTAATAAAACTTTTTATTATAATAAGATTTTAGTACAACAAGCAAAATATAAAAGAAAAAAATAAACAAAACATTTTTTTTTTTCATGTTCATCCGTTAAAAATACATGATTTAATCGAAAACTTATTGCAATTGGTAGAAATTGTTATTCCAGATATTGTTCAAATTAAAAATGCTTAAAATGAGGAGAGCGTGGAGGGAACGGAATTTAGCCCAACGATATTCGGCAAAGGCGAAGGACTAGCCACGCAGCTAATGCTTAGTGGACACACACCTGAGACACAGAAAAAGGAAAGAAAGAAAACACGAAATTAGGCAAAAGTGTTAGAAAATAGCAGAAAGACGTCAAAAAAAAATACCAAATTGTCTTTACAAAAACACACAAACTATCGATTAATTAACTCAAAACTAAATAAAAAACAAGTTAAACTCGCATTTAAAAACTATAAACCCAACATAATATGTATAGCTCATTTGCTGCCAATAAATCAAATCATCAAAAAATGTCTTAAATTTATTTTTTATTTAAATATGCTCTGGCGCAGGCATTGCATAACTCGGTTTACTCATTTCATGACCTTCTGCAAGATAAAAAAATAAATAAATCTAAAGAAAATAAACTATATGTATATTTTTAAAAAATAATTATAATAATTTATTTTCACCTGGTGGTGATGTTTGAACCAGATGGCTCAAATCTGTCGAGTCCATTTTGGGTAAAGTGGCGCTTACAGTAATGGGTGGCATTCCCGGTAAGGCAATTGGAGTGGTCAAGGGAACCCCGACAGGTGGATGTCCGCTGTCGGTAATCGTCGGTGATGCGTAGGTAAATGTCGGTTGGGTACTGTAAGGCACTATTTAATAAAAAAAATGAATTTTACTATCAAAATTGACAAAATAATAAGAAAATTACATCTAGATTCGTTTGTAGTGTCTACAAAAGTAGTGTCGTCAGTTGGCTGAACGTCTTGATTAACAACTACTGGAATTGTAGGCACGCCTAGATTAATAACATCAAATTAAACACCGAAATCATAAATAAATAAATAAATCATTTAACCTGCACTTAATGGCGATGGTGGCGCGCCACTGTGCAAATTCAAATTTGCCATGCCTGGAGTAATGTCGGGATTAGTTGGTACCGATGTGAGTACAACCTAAATTTAATTTAATTTAAAAAAAAATTTTGTTTTTAATTTTTTTTTTTTTTTTTACTGATGAGAATCCGTCATTAGTAACTAGTGGTCCTTGATTTGATGCATTGTTTTGATTAATAAGAGCTTGTTTCTTCATGCTCGCTCGTGTGGGTATCCTGTGCAGGTATCCATACCCAATTCCACAGCCCAAACTGAAAAAAATATCGATTAAAATCATTTAAAAAACAGAATTTAATCTCGATTTACCTTCCTTGTCCACCCCAAGCCGAATTGGGAGTAATAGTTACTTCCCGACACGAATCGCTCTCCGTATTGTACACGTATAACTTCAGTGCACGTGCTTCGTGCGCTTCGATCAGCGTGAAAAGATCCTCAGATTCATGGAGAACTGAATCTGCTCCAATTATGTAATCGTTTTGCGATCTTAATCCCGCGATTTCGGCTGGAGATCGGGGTTGTACATCCTATTTTGTAAATAAAATCAATTTAAAATTAAAAAAAAATAATCAAACGACAAATTTTCATTACCAAAACGTGCCAGATATTCTCATTAGCGCCCTCGAACGAGCAAAATCGAATACTAACGCCTAAAAGCCCCTGCCCGCCCCACATATTACTGGGCGTGATGCTTATTTCGCGAACATTCTGTGTTTTACTACTATAAATCGTCATGTTTATCGATTTTTCTATATTAGTACGAAGTATATCTTTGAGGGTATCGTTGTCTTGATCCTGAAATAACACAAACATTCAATAAATATAAATTGTCAAACAAAATAAAAATTATTTTAATCTTACTAATCGTGAATTCCCAATAGCTACTACAAAATCAAAGAATGCTTCTAATCCTGCTTTGTGTCCTGGAGAATTCTCTTGAACCTAAAAATGGTAATAAAAAAATAAATTGGACTCGAATTTAAACAGATGTTAATAAGTTACTAAAATAAGTAACTAAAATACAACAGAAAAACAATTTCTAAATTGTTTTTTTTAACATTATTCATATTGTTAAATCAGTTAAATAAAAATTCGTAGTATTAGTGATTTAAATATAGAAAAATAAATAAATGAATATCGAAATTTAGGCTTATTTGTTTACTGTGACAAGCGAGTATTCAATTTATACGCGATTTTACCCGTAAAACATGATACCCCTCGCTGCCTCCTCCGGGAACAGGTGCACTTTGAGAACCGCCCATTATCCGGGTTTATTCGTTGGAAGTTATTAGAAAAAAAATCAAAACAACAACACACTTTAGTCTTTGGGTGTAAAATGATGTGCCGATGTGGCAACATGGAATTGTGGGAATTAAAGCACCGCTTTTAGCTCCATCTAGTGATAATTGGTCTTAATTATAAATAAAAATGGCGCGTGATGATATTTGAATTTGATTTTTGATTTTTGATTTTTGAGTCGGTTTTTTTTTGTATTTAAAATGAAATAAACGGAGAAATGATTTAGTTTTGACAGTCACTTTATGTTTTATTTGATCTTGAATACACTCTAGACTCCCAATAGGACATTTTGTAATAAAAATCATACACAAAAGATTTTCTCGCCCAAAAAAATAAACTATTGCCAGGCACAAACAACAGGAAAAGACATAATTGAATATCTTTCTATTTACATGAAACCAAACAAAAATACTGTAGTAGCCACACCAAAACATTTGCCGTAAAATACCACAAAATTTCCAATCCCAATTGACTCGCTTCACAAAAATATTTACATAAATAATTCGATAAACAGCAAAGAAAATTTTGTACTGAATAATAAAGTTACAGCATGCTCTTGTGATTTCCGAGAAAATAAAAACAAAGAATTTAGTGTTTGGGAGAATGTATCCTACAAATTTATTTTCAAGTTAAATAAAAAATACTTAAGATCATTTTTGCGATTAATATGAACGAGGAATACACACGAAAATGTGACAAGTTGCAGCCATAGGAATAAATTTGTTTTTTTTATACATAATTACAAGCGACAAATCTTTTGTCAAATTTTTATCCAGTGAAGAAATTGTATTGAAAAAGTGACAAATTTGTGATAATTAAATTAAAATATAATTTAAAAAATGAAAAAATTCTCAGTCCAGCTGTAAAAAAAATGAATAAAACTCTAGTTTTTTTTTAAAAAAATTAAAATAAAAAATCTGATTTCCATTTACTTGATAAAAAAAAACAAAACATCAATTCTATTGAGAGAGAAAAAATACAAATTCCTTCAGAAACAAACTCCATTTCCCACAAATGAAATGAACCATTAAAAAAAAAAACAATAAAATTAAAAACTCTAAAAAAACATTATTGATGTGCTTTCATTAAATGGGATTTTGTTTTTCTAAAATTACAACATCCAAAACAAAAATTTATTTTCCTTCCTCCACAGTAAAAAAACGTGGGGGAAAAAAACCACGTTTCATCATGTATTCACTAATAATAATTATAATATTATTTGTAATAATAATAATAATAATAATAACAATAAAGCAGTTCGTTGTTCAATGCCTCGTATAAGTGCACAGTTCAAAGGCAATCAAAATAGATGAAGTCTCTTTGGCATTTTCATATTGTTTGCCTCTTAAATATAAATAAAACACGAAAAAATAATAAAATAATGAGATAATATACAAACACTCGAACGGTGGGTAACATTTCATTTGAAATGAAATTATTATTATTTTTTTTTTTTAGAAAAAAAAAAAAATTCTAACAAAAAAAAAAAAATAATCACTCAAACTCTAAATACAAAAAAGAAAAAAAAATATAATACAATAATAATAATAATATATAATAATAATAATAAAAACAAATTTACGTGCTCTCAACTTTCACTTTATGATGTAAATGTGAGAGAACGACTTTTTTCGACAAATTAAGCGGCTGATTCTCGCCTCCCATCTGCAACTCGACCACTTGCCCGGCCAAAGGCGACACGGACTTGGGTGCCACGCATTTATTCATGGCCCCACCAAAGTTCAAGTAAGCCGAAACCATAGGAACGGCAGGCGGCGTCGTCGATGGTGTCGTGTTCCTAGGATCGTAATACATCCTCGGCAACTGCGGCGAGGCTGCGCCGGCCGGCTGCGGACTAAGCGGCATCAACCTCGACTGCGGCGCGGTCATCGACTGCACGTTGGGCACATAAGTGGCCGCCGGTCGCACCTGTGTGCCGAACGGCCAAGCGTAATTAGGCGACTGACTCTGCGGAATGTAAAAGTTCGGCGGACACGCCACGAGCCCTTTCGAATGTCCATTGCTCTGACTGACCACCGCCGACGACACGTACTGGGAATGCTGGGGACTCTGCGAGTGCCTGGAAGCGTCGCAAACGGGCGATCGATTGCCGTTATCGGCCATTATGTAGTTGTGAATGATGTCCGTGTGTTTCATCTGCTGCTCCGTGAGTCGCGGGCCCTGCTCCAAAGTCCTCACTAACATCGAGTGCGAGCTGGCCAGCGACCCGGCGCTATTTTGATGATGTCGCGTCTGAATTTCGGGACTAGCGGGTTGCGTCTCACACGACGGCTCCTTGCGCAGTGCGCGGAACTTCTTGTGCGGTTTGTACGCCTCGTCCATCAACAAGTTGGTGTTGACCAGCGGCGGCGCTTGCAGAGCGCGTTTCAGCACCGGCATGTCGTCGATCGTCGACTCCTCCATTTCCTTCACCTTCTCCTCGACTAATGAGCGCGGACTGCCACACAGCGACGTGCCGTTCGTGGAACCGGCTTCTTTTCCGCTCTCGATCCCTGAATCGCAGGGACTCTCGAGTTTGCGCATCTTGAAGGGGCACCGTCGGCCCAACTGTCCATCCGACACCGATCCTTCGTCGCCGGAACTGGTGCAGCCCTCCAAACTCTCGACGCTGCGTTTCTTGCCGGGTAAATCGGTGATGAGCGCCACCTCGTTCGAGCAAACACTTTCGCTGCCCATCGGCGACTTCTCTCCACGTTCTTCGGACCCGTACGAAGGGGTGGTCGCGTCGCGGTCCATCTCTTTCGATTCGGGGAGACTCCATTCGCTTCCGGCCGAGCTGCGCTGACCGGGCGACCTCGCCATCAATTCGCGGTCGCTCCAACTGCTTTTTGAATCGTCGCTGGCCGTCGATCTCTGGTGGCCACCTTGGTTGCCATTGTCCATACCCCATCCGGGGGTCGCCATGTAATTGTTCAAAACAGAGACGCTGAGTGCGGAAACTGTCGCATCCTGGTGTCTCGGTTCCATCTTGAAAGCGAGGAGCTTCTCAGAGTGCAGCGTGTTCAAGGTCCTAAGGTCGGGTATCTTTTTAATCAGTTCTTGGAACATGTTTGGCGAATCCACGTGAGATTTCGCGACTGCTGTCTGCAATGCCTGCATCAATTTGCATTGCATCTTCTCCACGAGTTCCACATTACGTAACCCCGGTCGATCTATTAAAAATGAATAAATAAAAAAAAATTAATATTACATAATCGAAGAAAAAAACCGTAAAAATAAAACAAATAATATTTTTTAATGTCTCGAATCTCGCGGGTCAAAATCTGGGTCACGGCCAGAACTATTCAAAATGGCGTCGCGAGCGAGCGAGACGACCTTGTGGAGATAGTAAAAAAAAAAAAACCCTTCATAAAACTCACTTGAGACTCGTCTTCCAGGTCAAGGTTTTTATTTTACAAGTGAATCAATACGCGTTTTTACAACTGTTTGTTCGTTAAAAATGCCCTTCAAAAGACTCGTTCAATTTACCTGCTGCGATGATGACGACGGCGCAGAAAAGGCCCAAGTCGTTGTCGCCCAGACGTAATTGGTTGAGTCGTTCGGCGAAATCGAACATCGAGTCCATGAGGAATCGTGCATTGCTCGAGCTGTGTAAGCTTTCACGTTTTAACACCTGTCCGTTCAGGCAAAGCATCGTGTTGTTTTTGGCATTGAACATGCATGCTAATCGCACTAGCAGAACTTCGAACACACCGGCCTGGAAATAAAAAAAAATAAAAATTATTTAGTCATTTTTTCTTTTACAATATAAAAAAAAATTCAAAATTTTTTACCTTGAGAAGTGTAACTTGATCGTCTTGGGTTAAAAGACTGAATCCAGGGATCCGTTTAGCGAATTCGACCACGCCGCGAATTGCGGGCGAAAATCGTTCGGAGAAATCTTCCAAAATTCCATTTTGGAGTGGCTGTGGATTTGGATTTAACGGACACGCCTATAAAAGAAGAAGAAAAAAATTTTTGAATTTAAAATTCCAATTTTTGAAAGTGAAAATTAATTTTTTTGTTCTGCCCCGCACAGAATAACAATTTCATGTGCCAATGGCCCACATTTTGCAACCGCCACAAGGGAGCACTTAGTGGCCGCCAAATTTCACCCATTCAAAAGCCTACCTTGGCCCACTGACCCATATGAAGATGGCCCTAGTCGTGTACAAGTACTGTTCTCAATGACATTCACTTGTTACTGGCACCGACAGCCAATAAAATGACAATTCGGGAAGGGCGGGGACAGAGTGATTCAAAACAAAGATTTTTATATTCCCCATTTTAAAAATGGCGGTCAAGGACTAGATCCGTTAATCCTTTCGAAATCATCATTTTTGTGTTTAAGTATTTAGTAAATCTTTTTTCTTTTTGTTGGACAAGGACGTTTAGAATAGATTTCTCCTTCAGAAATGTGGCGGAAGGCGAAAATCAAGTGTTCATTTCGCTTTCTCAAGTAGGTCATTGCCTGCTTGATTTCAAGGAGTAAAATTAACTTTTCAAATTTGCCGTTAGAGGTCACCAACTTGTAGTTACTCGTGTTCGTGCATCATAATTTTTTTTTTTAAATAATCTATTTTGAATTTTTAACACATCTTAAAAAAATGGTTTAAATTGAAATGATTTAAAATTAAAATTTAAAAAAAAAAAAAAATAGAAAGGAAATCATCTTCAAACATCAAGGTTGAAATGAAAATGGGTCAACCTCTCAACATGTCTAATAACGCACGTCATCATCTATGATTCTACTCTCCCTTTTGTCACAAAACTCGATTTAAAAAAAAACTCAAAATAAAAATAAATAAATAAATAAAAAAAAAAACTCAAAATAAAATAACTAACTTCTATCCATCACTAAATCTCAAAAACTAAACAAACAATTCCATCAAAAAGAAAATAAACTAACATAAGGAACCAAGGCCGACCGATCCAGATTAAACCGCTCTGTAGTGGGTTTTACACTTTCGCCCATTTTTTTTTTATTTTTAATTTAAAAATAAAAAATAAAAAATAATAATAAACTTACCAATTGTGTCGGGCACTGTGTATAAATAGGATCTTCAACAGCTCTCTGAAGCAAAAAAGCCACTTTCTCTTGCGTATAGTCGCAAGTCTGTTCATGCGCCTTGATCACGATAGCAACGAGCCGCACTTCATCCTCCAACTCGGCGGTGAGAGCACGCTCCTGCGCCCGGGCATTCGTGTTGTGCATCGCCGCTAAAATCTTCGCTTTCTCCCGTTTAGGCACTCGTCCGAAACGGACCGCTAAAAAGAAAAGAAAAAATAAATTAAAATTAGATTAAATAAAAGCAAATAACAAACAACATACATTTAGTCATCGAAAAAAGAAAGAAAAAAAATTTTGAAAATTTTTCGAGAATCGGAAGGTGATTTTTCGAAGCGGTGCGCAGAGCCCGCGTGCAGATTGCAAACTGAGTTCCGAAACCCCGTTACACTTTTACCAGTGAGTCACTACTAAGCATGCTCAGAGAGGGCGCCATTTTGTCCTTGACCTTGATTCTCCTCCCTTCATACCAGTGACCTAGATAGATAGCCTCATCACTTTCCAGCCATTACCTGACGATGTTTTAATACATTTTGGCTTCGCATCAATTCGAACAAAAAAAGAAGTGTCTGAAATCGTTTGAAAACGAAAATAAAAAGCGACGCAAAATCAGAATCGAAAAATAAAAATACGACGTGGAAACAATATGTTTTCTACCACTTTCGTCACACTCGGTCGCCATGACGACCCGCCGCCACACGGAAGAGAGTGGAAACAGTTCAAGGTCGTGTCAAGCTGATCTTGATCAAAATTATCGAACTAACTAAACACAGACGTGAACCTAACAATTTATTTCTTTCGTGCATACATGCATACATTCCGTTCTGTATTTATTTCCACATCTCTATTTCACGTTGCCCGGTTTCTTATAACAATAATAGAATTCCAATACAATTTACGTCAAAGCCGCAAGTAGAACAAGGCCGGAGTTATCTGTTTACTTCCAGCGAAATCCCTTAATGTAATCAAATAAGAATGTGATTCGTTTCCGGTTTGAAAACCGAAAATATTCCATCTTTTTTTGTTGACAAATAAATAAATAAATAAATAAATAAATAAATAAATAAATAAATAAATAAATTCGGTGTGAATATTTTTTATTTTTTTAGATTTTCTTTTTTCAGGGACGAAAGCGTCATAACGCCTTCCCAGAAAGGGTGGGCGTGAGCGGAAGGAATGTATTTATACACTATCCACATTTAAATCAATTCATTGCTCGACATTTCGTTCGAAAAGCAAATTTAAAAAAAACAACAAAAAAACATGTCAAACGTATTTCGGTGATCGTTGAAAACTTCCTGGTATCAAAATGGGAAAACGATATAATTTTAACCTTGAGCTCATTTTTATCTTTTTTTTCTATTTCTAGATCCATATTGAATGAAATATGTAATTATCCAAACTAAATCAACAAATACTAAAAAGAAGAACCTTGAAAATTCAAATTTAGAATTTTTAAAATGATGATACGAAGAATTTAATTTTTTTTTTTTTTTTTTTTTTGTATGTTGCAATTTCACAACTTTTCAATGTCACCAAGAGAGCGGCGCTGCGTTAAAACCGCCATCATCATCACAGAACCAAAATGGAAACAAAAAAACAAAAAGAAAAATTTGATGGGAATAAGAATTCTTACCTGGTGTCATGAAATGTGGATTCGTAGCGGGAATTAAACGATGAAAATCACTAGTGACTAACGTGAGACTCATTTCATCCATCAAAATCATTGTTAAACGCAGATCGGAACACAATAGAAAAATAAAAATTCGAAATTCAATCCATTCGACAAAGAGCGGAGCTTGTGGAGCTCGTGACGCCTCGTACAATCACTACGGAAGTGAATGCAGTGAATTGAGAGACGCACACCTGTCCAGGTGAACTGGGAGGCGAATCCAAAGGAGGTTGTGACCGTGACCTGAGCTCTCAGCGCCACCTATCAGCTTCCGACTTCTTCCTTCCTATTACCCCTTTGTAGACCTTCCTTTTACAAGCCCTGACCTAAATGTGACGTCATCGGCCAATTTCATACAAGCAGAAAAACAAATTTCGAATTTCGTCGAACAATAAATTCATTTCATGCATCAAATTGCTGGAAATGGACATTTTTTTACGATTTTACTTCCTAATAGGAAAAGCGAATAGGAAGTGAAGAAACAAGTGGAGGAAAGAGGAAATATTTGTATAAAATGTCAGTTTTATGTCAAAATAACGTTATATAATGGGAATAATGGTAGTTAAACAATGGAAACTTACCATCTCGTGACATGCCAACTGCGATACATTTCTTAAGGCGACAGTATTGACATCTGTTGCGATTGATTCGAAGAATTGAACACTGTTGGTTCTTGGTACAAGGGCGGTATTGGATTTTCTGTTGAATGCTTCGACGGAAAAAACCCTAAAATGAGAAATTCGAGAATTGTTTATAAAAATTGACATTTTTTATGGTAATATTGAAATTTTTATAATTTTTAAAATGTGAAATTTGGATTTAATGTAATAAAAAGTGGTTTTATATATTTATTAATCGATTTTTTTTTTTTTTTTTTAAATTTAAAAATTTAATTAAAATTAAAATTAATATTCACAAAATGAAATGTTTGAAGAAAACAGAAAATTTCGAGAGAGAAAAATGAGCTACTCTACTCAAAACCACTTTTTCTAGCTTGATATGATTTCAATGTCAGATGAGGAGAGTCCACAATCGTAATCACCAGGTCAATGAACTTACAAGAGACGAAAAGATGGGTCACTCGAGTGCATTCACCTCAGCGCGTGCTCTTAATGCACCCATCCACCCTCTCTCCTTCTCACTCAGGTGAATGACCTCCACAGGCCACTCTAAGCCTTTTATATTAAAAAAAATATAATAAAAATAATAAAATAATAAAAATATAAAATTTCCACCGAATAAAACCTTAAGTTTCGATGAGATCCCAAGTTTCGTTTTCCATTTATAGCCACTCTAATCAAATCCAATGAACTTTGTCATTAAAAAAAAATTGAAAAAAGAATCAAATTTCATTTGCATTCAAATTAGTGCTATTAAAACTTAATATTTTAATCCTTTCTTTAAATATTTTTATATCGATGTTTTGGTTTTTCGAGGTGTGGTCTGGTGAGGAAGAGAATTCGAAGATGATACCATTGGAGTTCATTGACCCGCCAGGCCGACATTGTTTGTTTGTTTGCACGTTGTTAGTCCAGCAGAACTAATAGCTTCCATTCCCTTCCTTCTCCACGAGAGAAAGTGGGTCGGGCGGGAAAGGCTTGGCCTGACATTGACCCTCATGTGGATGCAGCCCAGAAGGGAAACGGCGCAAAGTGCATTCTGGGTAATTCCATGCTCAATGCACAGGGGAGACAAGTAGATCTGAACCAGACATGGCGCAGCTCGATAATTACATTTTATAAACCCAAATTTAAAAAATATATATTTTAAGGTTTAAAATTAGGACAAAATGGCGGCCACACAGGTGCACGCCATATTTCATATTTCCCTATCTCATCCTCTCCCTCTTTGATCTAAAAATATCGCTTTTCAAAAATCGAGATTTAGATCTAGATCATATTCCAAACCCCAAAAATAATATTTCTAATTTTATTTAGTATTAGCGAAAACAAGCGGTCGCCATATCCGTTGCCGCGCGATATCCATGGCAACGAGATAAAAACAACAACATGGCGACTGGTGTTAAAAAAAGAAAGCACGAGAGGGTGGAGAAACTCGTGTCGTTAGTAGGGCAAGCGTGCATTCACCCCGGTGCAATGAACTTGAGGCTCTGGCGTGTCACCCACATTCCGCACCAACCAATAGGGAGAACCGTATCACGCCCAAGACGAGCCAATGAGCGATCATGATACGAAAATCGACTCAAAGGTGGCGTCGTCGTTGGCTGGGGAAGTAAGCCAAGGTAATGGCGGCCGGAAAGGTTCACCGACCTTTGATAGTTGAGTTCGTTGAACCGAATTCTTTGTACGATGACGTCAAGCGATGCCGCGCGCTTATTGGACGGATCGGATGTATGCCAGTGTGATAGTGGCCATCCTCTCTCGAAAACAGGTGATTGAACTCGCCAGTGCGCGTCACGCGTAACCATAGCAACCAAAAAATATGACCCCGAAGGCCCGAACAAAACAGATGGCGAAAGCGGGTCAAATAATTATCACCCAAAACACCCACAAGGGGGGGGAGTGGAAATTTCCCTTTTAAAAACACCTGATTCATCAATATTCCCATGTTTATCCTCATTAATTCATATAATTTCATATTTAACATGCAAATTTCATTTTTTTTTTTTATGATTGTTAATTTTTAATTTTTTTAATAAAATGAAAGTGAAAATCTTACCTTGCATCCTTCACACGAATGCACACCATAATGGAACCCGCTGGCCTTGTCTCCACAAACGCGACAAAGAACTGTAGTTCCATCAAACTCTGTAATTAAAATAAAAAAAAAATAAAAATAAATTAATTATAATAATAATAATAATAATATTAATAATTTTTTTTTTTTTCTTTTCTTTTTTCTTAGAAAGTCTTGCAGGTGAGTCACCCTTTCCATGGGGTTAAAGGGGTAACCGGCGCCATATTGGGGTCGACATGCTCGGCCAATGACCTCATTTCAGTGTCACGGACTTTCGATTTTTCGGCTATTATTACGCTTAGGGCGACAGGTTCCAACCCCAACCAAACCCCCCCCCCCAAAAAAAAAAAATTATTTTCCCCCTCCTAAGCGTCATAGTAAACATAAATGCTAAAAATTAATTTTTTTTTACTTTCGTCCATTTTGGTTTTTTTTTGTTCAATTTTTATGAAACAAAGCGCAGGTGTGTCATTCACCTCATATCAATTTGATTTATGTCAATAAAGACCCCCTCATCAGACCATGCCTTACTCCCCCCTTATGTGTCAACACAGCCAACCCTGCACTGACGAAATGGGACGGGCGAAATGAGAGGAGGGGCAACGAACACGGGGTGGGGGTGGGAAGATTTTGACCTTGACTACTCCGAGAGGTCTCTGGCCTCGAGAAAGCGACCAGCAAACCAAGGCCACTGAATACACTGACCTCTTACAAGAGAAAGAAACGAGAAACAATACCCAAAAAAAAAAACATTTTAAAAAAATAATTTAAATTTTTTTTTCTTTTTAAAAAAAAAATGACATTGTTGATATAAATACAAAATTTTATCTGAATGTTTAAAAATGATTGTTACATACCAATTTTCAACTCTGGTTCTTTCTTAGTCTGCTCTTGAACACTTGATGAGAGCGTTTTCAACAATTGCAAGTCCTTTTCGGTGAGAATCATTGTTGCAGCAAGTCAAATGCTCAACAATATTATGTAAATCGGTATTATTATTATTTTTTTTTTCAATAAAAAAAAAATAATCAAAAAAACGTAAGTTGTAAACAATAAGAATCCTGGAGTCAACTCATGAGTTGAAGTTCTTAAGTGATGCACACCACTGTTGGCACACGTGGAACAATAATCAAAATAATTGCAAGTCGGTAAAAGGCAGGAGAGAACGCGACCAGCGTCGTGTGTGAGGGTTGCACTAATAGTGAGTGAAAGTGCTCGGCTCACTCTGGCCTGTTTAATCCCAACGGCCGCTACCCGTCGCCACCGCACTGGATTGGCGCTGTATGCAACTCATCTCCACCCTCACCACGGCAGACACACGCCCAACAAAAAGGAAGGGAGAGGGAGAAACAGCCAATGAGAAAGCTCCGTACGGAATCGAGCGGGATGAATCGCCATTTCTGATTGGCGCTTTTACTTAGTGGAGCACAAACACGAGGCAAACCGACGATGTCAATGACCGAGGGACCGTGGAATGAAGGTCTCACTCTCAGGATTTAACCCTTTGTGCTCTCATTTGATAACAAACTTTGTGCTTTATATATATATATAGATATGATATTTATATATAATAAAAAAAAAAATTATCTCTCTATTTCTTAATCTGGGGTATTGGAATAATGACACTTTAGGTCTAAAATTCAAAATTTAACGATAGTACATCATTTATTGTAGCAACAAACTGACATGTTTACTAGATTACAGCATAAAGACACTATCGGTTTATTTAAATATATAAATTATACGCGTTCCGAAATTCCGAAATTCCCAAATTCCCGTAAGAATATAAGAATAATTGGACAAGTAATTTAATTTTAAGAAAATTTTAATATATTTTTAAATTTCTCCCGTCCTTGAAAAAAAGAGGTAGGAAGAAAAGGTGGTAACGCTAAGACGCTCGAGTGAGTGGCCCCTTATGAGGTCAAGATCTCCTTTCACTTTCCCGCCTGCTCCGTTTCGCTATTATAGACAAATAATTTCCTCATTTTAGGCCTTAACTGTCAGTTTTTCATCTTCCCACCCACACACGGCCATTTTTTTTTTTTTTTTTTTTTTAAATATTTTTATTTTAATTTTTTTTTAATTTTTTTTTTTATATTTTTCTGAGTCTGTAACTCGCACCTTCAACAGATGTCAACGTCCTCTAACTATTTGAATGGTTGTTTACATGTTGGTTGCTGTTGACAACGCGAAATTCACTTTCAGCTGCTCCCCGGAAAAGGAAGGGAAAGGGAATCGGGTGGGGGGGGGGATTTTGTTTTGGGGGAGGAAAAAGTGAGATATGCAGGTGATGAATTGAAAGGGATAACAGTTGGCAGTAGGGGGTGTGTGGGGGTTTGCGTTTTATTTCATCATGCATCCCCCATTAATAGACCCTCTTGTACGGAGTACAACTTCCTGGTTCAATGGAATTTGAATGAAAGAGAGATGAGAGAAATTGGCAAATATCGATGTCTGTTTCCAAGTTGTTTTTTTTTGTTTTTTCTTTAATGTGTTTAGAAAATGAATGAATAAAAGCGACCTAGTAAACATAATCGTAATCTAATTTAATCGGCCATCTTGCGGTGATAACCGATAATGAATGGGTTAAAAACATACTTAATGTTTTTCTTTGTAAAAAGGGTTTTGTTTGTTTGTGTGTTTGTGATACTGATTTGATTTTGAGGTGTGGTAAGATTACGGAGAAATGTCAAGTGAACAGTATTGTATTTAATTACAAAAACCAAATATATAAATTTGTTTTTTTTTGGGGGAAAAATATTATCCCAAAAAATTATTTATATATTTGGTTTTTGTAGAAAAATATTTTTATATGTAGAAAAATATATATAAAAATTAAAATCATAAAATTGTTGAAATTAACATTATTGCATGTTTTGCTTGATTTTTGTCAACATTATTGCATGTTTTGCTTGATTTTTGTCAACATTATTGCATGTTTGCTTGTTTTTTCAACATTATTGCATGTTTTGCTTGATTTTTTCAACATTGTTATCATTTTATTTTGATTTTTTCAACATTACTGCATGTTTGCTTGTTTTTTCAACATTATTGCATGTTTTGCTTGATTTTTTTCAACATTGTTATCATTTTATTTTGATTTTTTCAACATTATTGCATGTTTGCTTGATTTTTTTCAACATTATTGCATGTTTTGCTTGATTTTTTCAATATTGTTGCTATTTTTAATTTTTTTTAAAAAAAATGAATCAATAAAGTTTGAGTCCATTATTTTGCTACTTTAGACCACTCACTATTGCAGCATTTTATTTAAATCCAACATCATTATTGAAATTATTTCACTCCCAAATTAAAAAAAACAAACAACACGAAATCTAATAAACATTCTATTATGTATTCAAATTTCCTTTACTCCTCATTTTTCGCAATATATTACCTCTATAAAACCATTGCACCATCACCACGAGCCAATTCCTCAAAACCAACCTTTGCGCAACAATGATTGATGAATAGCAGCACCCAATCTCGAAACAACTGACCTTGCAACAAAAACTTGCACACAAAAAAAAGAAAAAAAGAAAAAGAAAAAAAACGAAAACCAGTGAACTCCAGCAGACAGTCGTGGCCAAAAATAACCGAAAGAAAGAGGGGGTTACGACGCATCAGCATCAGCCACTTTCCCATCAGCCCCGGTCAATGGCCTGCGACGCTTAAAATAACTTGTTTGTGACCAAATCCAATACCCCCCGCTGTACACCCGACCCCTAAACGTACACAAAGACCCATCAGTCAAGCAAATTTCAACTCACCCAAATACATCGCCTTCATAACCCAAAATACCCCAAAATGCCCCTTCTAGAGCCCATTTTGGGGCCTTTAAGGCCCAACTTTCACTCATTTTTTGTTGAACTTGAGACTTTCAGTGGTAGACAGGTAAGATGTTGCTTGAGAACACCTGTCAACAGAATTGTAAAGAAGACCCTGGGTATGGTAAGGTAAAGAAAGGGAAAAAAAATTTACCCTTGGAGCAAATCACCCTTTTTCTCAAGTACCTACCCTCTTTCTCCTACCTGGATCCGTGGTCGTTGCCCTAAAATCCAAGGTCAATGTACCTTTTTCAATATCATTAGTGACCAAGTGCAGATGTAATAAATAGGAAAGAATATTATTGATTAGGTCGAAGTTTGCTTTTTTTTTAGAAAAATATGATTATTTGTTTGTTTTTTTTTTTTGTTGGAATTTTATTTTATTTTTTATTTTTTTAAGATTTTTTTTTATTAAATAAATATTTAATAATAATAGTTTGATAAGAGTTTTTATGAATTTAAAAAAGTTAATTAATATCGTCTACTTTATTCGTAATGAAGAAGATGAATAAAATCGGGCAAAGTACTCGAACAAATACATCAAATTTTTAAAATTTCATTAAAATTATTCAAGAAATTTTAATATTTAATAAAAATTTCCAACTTTTCCATACTATTATTATATATTGTTATTTATTTATTTTCCAAAATTTTTCCAACTTTAATATCATTTTTCTCATTTTTATAAAAATAAAACGAAAAACCAAAAGTTTAAAACTTTTCTAAAAATGGAGTTCGCTTTCTTCGAGAACCTTGGCCTTCAACATTTTTTTTTTTTCTTCTTCTTCTTCTTCTCTTGTCTTTGGGGTCATTGTAACACATTCCCTGCACTCCCCAAGTTTATTGACACCTCAACTAAGTTGAAAAAGCAGAAGCAGCCAACGACATAAAAGTGAAAACCAAAAAATTTAAAACCAATCAACAAAACACAAGAATAAAACAATCAACCTGAATCCAACTAAATAATACCAATATAAACATAAACAAACAACAAAACTACTCTCAATTTGACTGTTAATTACCCTTTCTCCAAACCTCCTAATGGTCAACTCTACTAGCTTTTATTAAGCTAAACTCAATTTGCTTTGGTTGCAGGGCAATGACACTGCTGTAAATCAATAACACAGTTCAACAAAACAACCAAATCAACTCCATTTACTTCTAACCCAAAAGAATTAAATTTTTTTTTTTTTTTCATTTATTTTAATATTTATTTACATAAATTTAATTAAATTAATTTTTTTTTTTTGGTGAAACCAGACCAGACTTGCCATGACTTGCCATGTCCTTCGAATATGCAGTTAAAGATGTACAGAGATGAGTAATCAAGGTGTAAAAGGGGGCATTCCCCTTTGAACTGGTGCATTCTGGGAAGAGTCTCCATCCATTACAGCAGATGCACCCACAACACAAAACAAATATTTCCTGGAAATTTGAAACTGCACACATTCATTTGCTAAACTCAACTTTCAATTTAATTAAATATAAAAATAAAATATTTCATTAAAAAAAAATAAATGATAAATCACATGCCCTTGACTTGGAAAATCATTCTAATTTCCTTTTCTAGTTCAGTTTGCACATTAAAAGTCAATATTCATTTTGAAAATGAAAGTTAGATTACAATTTCTAATTTGGTGAAAGAGGTTCAATGACCATTCATAGAGTTCATTATCACAAACTTCAACCTTTTCTCCACCAACATTCTCCATATTCCATAGGCATCAACAAATTAAAGAGAAAAATCAACAACAAAAAATTAATATAATAATAAAATTTTTAATTTTTTAATTAAATAAATTTAAATTACATTTTTTTTTTTTTTTTTTTGCTCATTTTTTTATTATATATAAAATTATATAAATTATTTTGTTAAAAATATATTTTTTTTTATTTTATTGGAAAAGATGCCCCTTTGAGAAACCTTGAAAGCAAGGCTAAGTTCACTCTCCTCTGTACAGAGCAACAAACTGAGGCTAATAAGTGTCAGTGTTACAAGGACCAGGTTAGCAGGCCCTTGACCCTACCAAGACTGGAGAATGATGCAGTGAAGCCCACTTGCAGCATGGAAAAGCCGAAAACAAGATGAAACTTGAGATCCCAGACCGAATGATGATTCAAGGTCTGGCATTGAACCAAATACATGAAAAGGTCGAATCTTCTCCTTTAACCCCACCAACACGTGGATTAGTCATAATGTACAGTTGGACCACTTTTAGCACAAACTTATCATCTTTTTTAATTACTTTATAAGAGTTATCGAACTTTCTACGAGAATTCAACTATTTTGGTGCAGTATTCGAACTTTTTAAGAAATTTTGTTCGCAGTTTTCAGTGTTTGTATGCAAATTTCATTTTTTTGTACAAATTTTTGATTTTTTTAATTTTTTTGATTTTTTTTGTACAAATTTTTGATTTTTTTGTACAAATTTTTGATTTTTTTTGTACAAATTTTTCATTTTTTTTGTACAAATTTTTGATTTATTTGATTCTTTTGTACAAATTTTTGATTTTTTTGATTTTTTTAAAACAATTTTCAATTTTTTTCACCTTTTCCCATTAATTTTACCTTTATCTCATCTTAAAATAAAAATCTTTAAAAAAAATTAAAATCCCCCATTCTGTCAATCAACTAGGACGCTGAACTCATTCCATCACCCTCATCATCCCTACCCTTCACTCACAAACCCACATTCCCCTTATGCACTTGTTTTTTTTTTATATCTCCTCTTCTTCTATATCCCTTTAACTCATCAACCCTACTTGTAAGTCCCTTTCCACCCCATTTTCTTACCTGTTCAACCTCTTTCTCCCTTAAGATTTTTTTCCATCAAACCTTAGGGGCTTTCTTTCATTTACAACCCCCCAAAAAAATTTGGATTTATTCAAGGTCAAGGGCACTTTTTTTCGTCTTTTTTTATTTAAAGACAACACAAGAGAAAGAGAATTTCAGGTTATCCACCCCGAATGAGCAGCCATCAACCTCTACGGAACATGATCAATGTTGTATTAGAAAGGAAACCAAAAACAACATCATCTGCTACGTGATGCTCCGAGAAAAGACCAATTATTAGAAATTATTATTAGGAATTCATAGAATTCCAAAATTACCGTTCACCAATAAAGTTTTGTTGATATTTTATTTTATATTCTATTTTATTCCTTGGAACAGCAATTTTTACTAATTTTACACCCTGACACATCAATTTTTACTAATTTTACACCCTAAATCATAAATTTTTACTAATTTTACACCCTAAATCATCAATTTTTACTAATTTTACACCCTGAAACATCAATTTTTACACTTGTATTACTAATTTTACACCTTGTATTACTAATTTTACACATTGTATTACTAATTTTACACCTTGTATTACTAATCCTTGTATTACTAATTTTACACCTTGTATTACTAATTTTACACCTTGTATTACTAATTTTACACCTTGAATCACTAATTTTACACCTTGAATTACTAATTTTACACCTTGAATTACTAATTTTACACATTGAATTACTAATTTTTACTAGGTTTACACATTGAAACACTAATATTTACTATTTTACCAGCAAAACTAAAAAATTCATGAAAATTCTGAATTTCCCCTATATTTTTAATCTTTCTTTTTTTAAACTACTCATACCACTCATACCACTCGATATAATATTCTTCACATAAATTAAACATGATTTTATATAATTCACCTGATATCCTCTGAAATAAAGCAGATCGATGTCCTCGTGTCTCCAATTTATTTTAGCTGCCTATTGAAAATCAGCCAAAAACTAATCCGATCTATTTCGACATGATCGCACTAGAGACCTTGAAACGATTCTAAAACCTCAATTCAAACATGCATTGCATCAACAACGTAAAAAAAACATCAAACAAAACCCATCCCAGCCCCACATTCCCATTAAAAAAAAACATGAAAAAAAAACTTTCCCCTACTAAACGAAACAGTTGGATGAACCAAGCAACATGTGGCCAGTGGAAAAAGCGGACAAGGACAAAACTTGGCACCTTTCACCAAACATTGTGACCTTGATACCACCGCCAGATAAAATAAACAAATCTTCCAGACAGTCATTACTTTCCAAGATGTCTGACTCGACTGACGCGAAATCATCATTTGAAATTTTGAATTAATAACGGCCGAGCGCCGTAAGTACGGCTTCCGTAGAATCTACGGAGGCCTTCGAAAAAAATTATGTGATTTTTTATTGAATTTGTTGATTTTTCAGAGACAAAGAGAGAATTTCAATATGGCGGCGCGGGTTCAACATACTGATGAGATTGAGAGTAAACTTAGCGAGTGTAGGTCGTCTGTAGTTCTTTGAACTTAGAACAGACCTTCAACGATGCAGCCTTGAAAGCTCGCTTTCTTTCTTTCTTCGTTTTGACCAATTTATCGCTACAATAAAGCTGGAAAAGGACATGGACCCCCATTACACACCCTAAAACACACACTTTGAGAGTTATTGCTAAATAGTTGAATACCTTCTTGTCTTATATTTTCCATTAATCATATTTACAACTTGTTTTCTACTTATCTTTGGACGAATGAAATATTAATCGAACATTACAATTTAAGGTTTGAAGTCTAAACTCTTAGGATTTATCTCCCTTTAAACTATGAGGATAATAAGGAGATATCTAATTTCAAGTTCATAATCCTCAAGTTTAATATTTTTAATTCCTGTTTCTCGATTTCAATGTAAGTTTCTTGCAGAATAAACACTTGGAATTATTAAAAATTCGGATTTGGACAGTTAGATTCGGAAAAAAATTGCTTAATTTGGAAGAAAAATCTGATAAAACCACCAAATTTTCAAATTTCGGATAAAAAATCGGATAAAAATCACAAAATTGTCAAACTTAGGATGAGAAATCGAATAAAAACCACAAAATTGTCAAATTTCGAATGAAAAATCGGATAAAAACCACAAAATTGTCAAATTTCGAATGAAAAATCGGATAAAAACCACAAAATTATCAAATTTCGAATGAAAAATCGGATAAAAACCACAAAATTGTTAAATTTCGGATGAAAAATCTGATAAAAACCACAAAATTGTCAAATTTCGGATGAAAAATCTGATAAAAACCACAAAATTATCAAATTTCGGATGAAAAATCTGATGAAAACCACAAAATTGTCAAATTTCGGACGAAAAATCGGATAAAATTTCGGATGACAAAAACCACCAAAAATCGGATCAAGAGCACGAAATCCTTTTAAAGAAACCAAATCCAGAGCAATAATTCGGATCAAGAGCCAAAAACAAAACCCTACCATAAAACTCAACATCCTTCTTCCAAGACTTCCACAAAACAGCCTAAATAAACAAGTCCCAAAAAAAAAAAACCAAACCCCAATAAACTTGAAAATTCAAGGGTGATGCAACCCTAAACTAAACCCCAGCTCCATTGTTAAATCTTTCCAAATCAGGTCACTATCAACCACTTTTTTCTCTTTCCTTTCTTTCAAAGCAATTTCTTAACCCCCCCCTACTTCATCCCGACCTTGAAACACCCTTTCTCCTCCACCAAAAAAAAAACAAAAAAACAAGAGGGTAAATGAAGAAAGGGGGAAGGAAGTAAGGGAATTGAAAATCAGAGTCGTGCGAGGAGTGGACCACAGTTGCATAGAAAGAATTGAGAGATTTGTCCAAGGCGTTAAATGGGTCGAGACGCGCCACCTGTCGCGCCTGAGTCGTAAAATTCAGGTGAGTAAGGGGGTGGACATTGAGGTTTTAGGGTGTAACATCCTCTATCAGTTTAACATCTGTCTTGGAGTCCTTTATTTTGTTACTTTTTTTAATTCTTTGCATCCTAAGCACAGTTGGGACACAAAGAGACATCTGTTGATTTTTCTATGAAATGTGTGTGTTTTTTTTTATTCTTTTATTTAGGAGTTTTTTTGTGGGAATGAAAAAAGTGATTATTAATAGGAGATAAATGTGTTTTTATGGGATTGTTGTTAGGTTATTTATTGGGGAAATGAAGTTTTGGAAAGTAGAAACAATAAAATTGGGAGTTTTATTGAAGGAAATAGAGAAATTGATGCAATTAACAATGGATTTTTAAATATTTTCAAGCGATTTTTACTGTTTTGTTGAAATTTTCAAGTGATTTTGTTATGTGGTTGACATTTTACAATAGGTTTTGTCTATTTTGGTCAAATTTTTGCTGTTTTGGTCAATTTTTTGCTGTTTTGGTCAAATTTTTGCGGTTTTGGTCAAATTTTTGCTGTTTTGGACAAATTTTTGTTGTTTTGGTCAAATTTTTGCTGTTTTAGACCTGTTTTGGTCAAATTTTTGCTGTTTTAGTCAAATTTTTGCTGTTTTAGTCAAATTTTTGCTGTTTTAGTCAAATTTTTGCTGTTTTAGTCAAATTTTTGCTGTTTTAGTCAAATTTTTGCTGTTTTAGTCAAATTTTTGCTACTTTAGTCAAATTTTTGCTGTTCTATTACAAGTTAAATTTACAAGTTTTTTCAATTTATTTAAATCTGCAATATACAAAGTATTGATATGTTGAATATATCTTCAATCCTAATAATACATCAAATAAATCAATATAATAATGAAATAACTTAAACCCAAAAAAACCCTCAATCAAACTCATTGAACACACCTGTTTCATTAAATTTAAATCCAATCAACCCTACATCAACCTTTATTTATATCCTACACAACTTTAATTCAAAACTCCTGATTAAATCCACCCAAGCTACTGATAATTATCAATAAAAAAAATAAAAAATACATTCTAATAATTCAAAATTCAAACTGAATCAGAGCAATAATTTTAGCCCCAAAAAACCTTATCAACAACAAACATTAGATACTACTAGTATAAAAAAAAATGACATTCTTCCTGAACTTGGGAAAATTTCATTCTACAAACCGATGGGTAAACGACCTTATTCCAGGCCACAAACCGAAATCAAACCGATAACAGAGGGTGGCTCAATCTATTTTTTCGCTTCCCTTTCCTATTTACCTGTGCCCTGGTCACAGCATCCAGGTGAGGCCTCAGATATGATGGGTCACCCGGTGCTCTCCCTTCCCCATCTCCCACTGAACAAACTCTTTTTTTCCTATTCCAATTTACCAAAAAGAAAAAAAAAAAAAAAAAAAAAAATTACCAATAACCCAAAAGACTCCTCTATTGATAATAGGTGCGTTCAATTTGATTTAGATAAATTAACTTAATTAAAGATGTCTAAAGTAGGAGGTTTTAGATGAATATGACGTCAAATACATCAAATTTTGTCACTTTAAGTCAACTAAACACTTAAGAATTTTATTCAGGCAATATTGAACGCAACTTAAGTGAGATTAATTACCTTAAGCGAGTCATTTGCCATAACTATGACGTCCAAAACGTCACATGTAATGAGTTTAAGTCAACTTAGCAGTTAAGTCAACTAAGTTAATTTCTCTAAATCAAATTGAACGCACCTACTGTAAAACTTCATCTTGACTTTCCGGAACTTTCTTTTATTTATTTTTTATAGCGTCTTCCATGATTTAAAGGAAGCAAAAAAAAAGAATGAACCCCTTGATGTAACATCTTAACCAGGAAGATAATCAAGGTCAATGACCTTATCGAAGAAGAAAAATGTGCAAGTATCCTTGACATTTCTTGTTCTGCATCTTAAAAGGGAAAAGTGGTTCTAGAACAGCGCACTACTTAGCTACAGGCCCTTGACCTTCCCCTAGAAACCAATACAAACTTTGAGCCATTTTTTAATTCAGTTTAAAAATCTTAAAAATAATCAAATTCCAAAATGATTTTTTTTTATTATTTTTTTTATTATTTATATTCAAGTTGAAATGTGTCTAAATCTATTATTATCAGTGCATCAAAGTTAGAGGCAGTTTGGCTGAATCATTAGTGGGCCGGAAGGAAAGAGTGATGATGGGATAGTTTCGAACAGGTAAAGGTTTAAATATTGCTTCCATGCAAAGGGAAAGCAAAACGGAGGCCAAGTTAGGCCAATCACCCACATACAGACCGATGCAGGAGGCTGAGTTCGCCGCAGGACATTCACCTTCATTTAACAAACTCATACTGCCATGTTTGCCCGATATCAAGCTACTGTCCTGCGCGCCATCTAATGACAAAATTCTCAATCAAAACAAACAAGATTTTTTTTTTTAAAAAAACAAAAGGCTTTATGTGTTCAAAATAAACTAAACTCCACTTAACAATTCGTGCACGAAACTCCCATTGGTTAATGGCCTATGCATTGTACCGTAAGTATATATTGTGATATCTTATTTTAATCCTCTAGTTGAGCTGAGTCGAAAAATCATTGCTTCGTAGTCCAAAAATGTGTATGCCATTGTTAACGAACGAAAACGCTGGTAAAATATTTAAAAAAATTATTTCCATTTGGGTTTTTGTATTGTTGCGCACATTTTTTGGCTACGAAACAATGATTTTTCGACTCGGCTCGACTAGAGGATTAAAATAAGATACCACAATATATACTTTCGGTAGAATGCAAAAAAGTTCACTTTTCAGTTTCGTGCACGAATTGTTGGATAGAGTTTAGAATATTGAAGTATTTCTTTTATGTCTGTGAAGCTTGTTTGTTTTTTTTTCATTTTTCAAGTATATTTTAGTCATACATTAAATACAATTAAAAATTTAACTCTTTTCAACAGGAAGAGTGCAATATGAAATACAACCTTGGCCTATTTTATTTGCTGTCTAATTTGAAAGGAAGGTTAGAACATAATGTCTCCAAGGGCTTACCATCCTTGGAATTAAAAAAATATATATATTTATCCTTCATTTCCATTTCCAACCTCATTCCAACCTAAAGTCCCAAAAGTGCCAACCTACCTCCCCCAAATATCTTTCCCATAGTTCCTCATTCCACTCACAGTTGGACACAATTTCCTCCCATTGAAAAACTCGAATAATCCCATTGCGTCAGACTAAACACCCATCTTTACAACGACCCTTGACCCTCGATGACCTCTTTGCCGCTCCCCAGCGACCCCATGTAGTGGACTTGCCATACATCACCATGATCCACCAAATTACTCTATTTGTCCAGTCAGTTCACTGACCTTCAATTAAAAACAAGCAAAAAGATGGAAAAGAATCAAAAAAACATTTCCAACAATTAAGGTTGCCATGGAAACGAACCAACACTCATTTCCGGGTGAATGTGTGCGTAGGTCGAAGAACCTCTGTTCCTGTCTTCTTCAACCCTTTAGGGTTCCTATCTATTTTTGATGTACTTTAAAGAGTGTGGGTCACTGACCTCACAGCCTCGGTTTCGTGGAAGTTTCCACCCACGTGACCTTTTTGCTTCAAAACGAGGCAAAATTTTTCCAATCGCATTTACTAAAATTGCAAAATCCTCACTGAGGGAGTGTGGGCGCGGGTTCAATGACCTTTTTCCTTTCTTTCGTGCATCCTCTACCTCCCCCTACCTCCCCCTCACCTATTCGATTCCGACAAATAAACAGGTCTGGTTTATTTTTATGTTTTTGTTGTTTTTTTGGGATTTGTTCAAATTGGTAAATTGTTTTGCAGTTTGGAGAACAATTTTTGGTTATTTGGTGGTGTTTTTTTATTTATTATTTTTTTTTTGGTGATTTTTGGGTTTTTGGTTGTGGATTTGGATGTTGGAAAATATATATTAACCTTGAATAGAAATCTCAACCGAGTTCATTGACCTCTTAAGCAAGAGCCAGAAACCCAGCAGAGACCTGACATGACTCAGTTTCACAACAAGATCATGAAAACTAGTTGTCAACCCATATTTTTAACAACATTCCTCGGTCATTCTATTCATACCTTTGCAAACAATGATGAATTTGTTTGGTTTCATTGGTTAGTTACTTTTTCTGGTTTTGTTGGAATTGGTCTTGCTTTTTGCCATTGTTGTAACTGTTTTTATCAAGAATTATAATCTTTTTTTAAATTATTTTTAAAACTGTTTTCACTAAAAGAAAATCACTTTTTGTTATTGTTGTGACTGTTTACTAAAATTTAGTCACTTTTTGTCATTATTTCAAGTGTTTTCATGAAAAGTTATATAGTCTCATTATTGTTTAATAGTTTTCATCAAAAATTACCCAAATTTATTATTGTTTTAATAGTTTTTATCAAAATTTACCCAAATTTATCATTGTTTTAACAGTTTTCATCAAAAATTACTCAAATTTATCATTGATTTAATAGATTTTTATCAAAAACTACCCAAATTTATCATTATTTTAACAGTTTTCATCAAAAATTTATTCAAATTCATCATTGTTGTAACAATTTTCATCAAAAATACTCAAATTTATCATTGTTTTAACAGTTTTTATCAAAAATTACCCAAATTTATCATTGTTTTAACAGTTTTCATCAAAAATTACTCAAATATATCATTGTTTTAATAGTTTTTATCAAAAATTACCCAAATTTATCATTATTTTAACAGTTTTCATCAAAAATTTATTCAAATTCACCATTGTTGTAACAATTTTCATCAAAAATACTCAAATTTATCATTGTTTTAACAGTTTTTATGAAAAATTTACCCAAATTTGTCAGTTTTAACAGTTTTCACCAAAATGATCATAAAATCATCTATTTTCACCAATAACTTTCCACCACTCAACAAAATTCTCAATTGTCTATTCCACTCAGACAAAATCAAACAGAAAAGAAAAGAAAAATGATGTCACACTTTACATAACAATAAACCACCAAAAGAAAACCTTTAAAAAAAATAAAAATAAAAAAAAAGAGTAAATAGCGGAAGTAGATTCATTCCGACAGGTGCTAACTAGACACCAGGTGATAGCCGGTCAAAGAATTTTATTTTTGGCTCAAAAATCCGTCGAGTATAATCGATTGTGATGTGCCCATGCGCGGCACGTTGGTGAGTGTTTAGTGTGAAGTTCAGTGACTCCAGCAGTAGTCCAGCTGCTGCTATCTTTTTCTATGCGTAAAAAGGGAGACGGGGGAAGGTCCCTTTGTGTGGGCGGAAGTGGTTTGCAGGGTGAACCCGGAAGGAGTTTGAACAACTGCCCCCACCATTGTTTAAATCGTCAGGAGGGTGGGCCATGTGACGAAGATAATAAACGCTCGCTAAACGTGCTCATCATGGGGGGTCAATTGGCACTCCATGTTGGTTTTTTTAGTCTATTGCGTCCTTAAGTAGAATGGCGGTTTCGTTTTGAATAAAATGGAACTAATTGAAAGCACCAATTAATCCTCTCGTTGCTTTTGCTCAAGTTCAAAGGGTCAATAACCCCTTTACGCTTCCTTACACCCACGCCTTGGATAAGGTGTTTACCGGAAGTAAAGGGAACAGTAACGTCATTGACACTTCTGTTGTTGTAAACAAAAATCTAAAAGAAATATAAAAAAAAAAAAAAAAAAAAAAATAGTTGGTTTTTCAGTTTTAACAAGGAAGAGTCAGACAGAAACGATCTGTCCGACTCCGTTTATGTTAAAAATTCACAAAATTTTAATAAATTCTAATTTTTAGTTGTTTTTTTTTTTAATTTTCAATTTTCAATTAAATTTTTCGTCTTTTTTTTAGTCTTATTTTAGTTTTTTTTTTATACAAAAAACTCTCACTAGATGGCAGCAAGTCTCCACCACGCCCAGACCAGTTTAAACTAGTACAATTTTTTTTTTTAAATTTAGTTCCGTTAATATTTGAAAGTAAAAAAAAATGGTGTTGTGTTTTAATTAGAATGTTTTTTGTTTGTTTTTTTTTTTAATGTGTAATAATTTAATTTTCTATTTTTTTTTTTTTTACTCCTTTGTTTGTTGTGTACACGTGTGTACATTGAGCATTTATCGATACCAATTAAAATCTCGTTTGTTATTGGAGTTATAAAATAAAAACGAATGTTGTTTGCAATTAAATTGTCACCTGACGACATTTGGGAGTGTGCGGCACGTGTGTGTAAGTGGATGAAGGAAACTCGGTGGCACGTGCGTTTGGATAGATCGACCAACGAAATGCCGTCAAGGTCAAGGGCAAGATGAAGAAGGATGGTTGGCATGGTAACACGGTCTGGAGTACAAAATGGTGATGGTAGTGGCGGTGGTGGTGGAAAAATAAAACACGTCTGTGCCAGCGTTGAGCTTTAAATTAATTATTATTTTAGAGATTGTCGATGGGCTAGGAAGGGTAAAAAAAAATTGGGAAATGATGGAAAAGGGTTGAGTTTAATTAATTTTTAATAAAAAGTGTGTGACATCGTCTCACCGAGTCTTGGCCACAGCGCGGCGCTAACGGGCGCACTAGCGGCCAAGAAACGTATGGGATTCATACACACGCAGTTTAGCGAAGCCCGACCTATCAGGAAGCTTTAGATCGTCGCCCCATTTTGTTTGTTATATATACTTATTTATTTGTTAATAAAGGCACCTTATCACAACCAACATACCGAGTCGATTTGGATCTCACAATGTGAAAATTTTTTGAATTTTTCTAAATATAAAAAAATTTGTATTTTATTGATAAAAAATAATTTGAATTTTAAATTTGAATTTTAAATTTGAATTTTAAATTTGAATTTTAAATTTGAATTTTAAATTTGAATTTTAAATTTGAATTTTAAATTTGAATTATCAAGAAAAAAAACTTAAAAAAATTAAATTTCTAATTTTTTGGAGGAAATTTGATTTTTAATTTTCAAGAAATTCATTAAATTTTCAAAGAAATGAAGATTTTAAAAAAAAATTGAATTTTTTTCAAAAAAAAAAAAATTAAAACAAAACAAAAACTAAAATTTCATACAAAAACATCCTTAAACATGAAAAACACATTACAAAATCACAAAGTTGAATTATCCAAGTTCACTACTCTTCAATTTTCCATCAACAGAACATTAATGATGAAACAATTCCATTTGTTCTAATTTCAAAAAACCACAAACAAAAAAAAAAAAAAAAAAAAAAAATACAATTTTTTTTTTCCACATGAATTGATTACTAATTCGAAACGAAAGACTCATTTCCGTTGCTCACCCCTTTCCCTCCTCTTATAATTCAACATCCACTTTCATTTTCCAAACTTTCACTTTCATTTTCCAAAATAAAATAATAAAAAAATAATCAAACGGCTAAAACTTTAAAAACATAAAACCAAACACATTAACCCAATTTATCGCGTTTTTAAGACGAAAAATAAACATCTCAATTCATACTTTTATCATTTTAACCTAATATTTGCCGAGTTCATTCACCGACCCAAATTAATGAACTCCACAGCCACAGGGCTCTTACTTTCACCTCCCTGTCATTACGAAATAGAACGTAATCCTTTCACTCTTTTTCTAGGTCATGCTAAACTTTCATTTTCTTTTACACCCAATGCCCCTTTGTTTTATAGACTAAAATGTATAAATAGGCTTGAAAGGTGAAACCAAAATGTAGGAAGTAAAAAAAAAAATATAAAATTATCACAAAATTAATTTTTTTTTTTTTTTTTTTTTTTCAATAATAAATTATGTCATAAATGAGTTCAATGCTGATATATTTTTTTTAAGTGAAATTTTGAATATCCCTAAGTTTGTAAAAGATGGAGTAGGGCAATTTTTGGAATGGAGCCAATACGAGTCAAAGAACTCAAGTTGGGTCAAACTGGGCTAGGACACTTCAAGGAAGAATTAATTTTTTTTTAAAAAAATGTTAAAAGGAGAGTTAAACTTTCACTGGGTGACCCATAAAACTCAAAACATATCTTTCACCCCTAAAATAAACAAAAAAAATTTAACATTAATTTTTTTTTTCTTTTTTTAAAAAAAATTTAAAAAAAACAAAAAAAAAATAATTTTATATTTAACCAAACTGAATTTCCAATCACTTCAAATATTATCCCGCCATCTGCACGAAAGTACTTTCATAATCTACGTCACTCTGACCTCCATTCAAAACCGAGTTCAGCGCCCGACAACAAGGTCGCACGAGGCGAACAGGGCCAGCAGTGAAGCCTAATCAAAAAAAAACCCTTAAAAACCCAAAGATAAAAAATTCAAAAAAAAAAAAAAAAAAAAAAAAAAAATACGATAAAAAGAAAAGACAAATCAGCAAAAATCACTTCCTGTTTACCAAATTCCAAACTCCAATCTCCATCATTTCCAATATAATCACCATTTACCATCCCAAACATACCTTAATCCTTTTAAACCCATTGAAAAAATTCCTACCTGGTAAGAACGGCGCACCAACTTCCTTATTGATGCTGACACTCGAATTTCCAATCATTTTTTCGAGACGAAATGCAAATTCCAAAACAAAAACAAAAGTTCACTTTTTCAGTTGATAATTAATTATCCGGGCGAATTTCGCATAATTTCGGTTGTTGATGTTCGTTTTGAGACGCGATTTTCTTGGGAAGTCCTCAAGACGAACCGTACACGAGAATGGCACAGTTTTTCCCCTTCCTAACACCCCTCGTTTTCATGATGGCAGCGTGTATCGATGTAGCCCACTTTAGCCGGGCCGCGAGAGGGCGATGTGAGTAGAGTAACACACTTTTCCCGAGCCAAGTTACGAGGAACTAGGCTAGTGAGGTGAACGTCCGAGCAAACCTACTGAACTTATTCTCTTCCGAAGGAAGTTTAAGACACTTCCACTTTTCATTTCGACTTAATTCAAATTAAAAGTTGTTTCAATGTCTGATTCGAGTTCTCGGGATGGTGGAATGGAATGGAATAAATGAGTTTAGTTGTTGTTGTTGTTGGCTTATGTAAGAGATAACCTTGGTTTTTCAATTTTATTTTCTAGAAAAATGTTATGAAATAGAAATTATTTTTTTTTTTTTTTGTTATGTTTTTTTTTTTTTTTTAATTTGGAGGGATCTTTTTTTGTGGAATTTTTGTTGTTTGTTTGTTTTGTTTAAATTTAAGAATTTTTTTTCAGAATATTAATGTGTTTTGTAAAAGTTTGTTTTTTTCGAGTTTCTTGAAAAATTCAATTTTTGTACAAATTGTAAAATTCAATCTTGAATAATTTCTTGAAAAATTCAATTATACCTTGAAAAATTCAATTATTCCTTGAAAAATTCAATTATTCCTTGAAAAATTCAATTATTCCTTGAAAAATTCAATTATTCCTTGAAAAATTCAATTATTCCTTGAAAAATTCAATTATTCCTTGAAAAATTCAATTATTCCTTGAAAAATTCAATTATTCCTTGAAAAATTCAATTATTCCTTGAAAAATTCAATTATCCCTTGAAAAATTCAATTATCCCTTGAAAAATTCAATTATTCCTTGAAAAATTCAATTATTCCTTGAAAAATTCAATTATTCCTTGAAAAATTCAAGTACTCATTGAAAAATTCAATAGTTTCTTGAAAAATTCAACATTTCCTTGAAAAATTCAACAATTCCTTGAAAAATTCAACAATTCCTTAAAAAAATTCAACAATTCCTTGAAAAATTCAACAATTCCTTAAAAAAATTCAACAATTCCTTGAAAAATTCAACAATTCCTTGAAAAATTCAACAATTCCTTGAAAACTTCAATAATTCCTTGAAAACAAAAAAATCAATAATTGAATATTTTTTGTGCTAAAGTTTAAATTCATTTCAAATCTAAATTTCCTTCTAGTCAGATTGACACACTAACGTAAGCCAACACATTAATACTCCCATCAAACAAAAAACAAAAACACTCATCATTTCAAATCTCCCCCAAATATCTTTTAATTTTAAAACACCGATAAAATCAACTAATAAAAAGACCAATTACAAAATTCGAAATAATAAAAAAAAAAAAAAAAAAAAAAAAAAATAAGAAACAAAATTAACTGAGTGAAATACCAAATGGGAGCAAGCTGCCTGGTCATTGCCCCAACGAGACATTTTGTAGGTCACAAATTCCTACCCTCCAACACAACCCACTTATATTTCCATATTTATTTTCACTCACATTTTTTTATCCCACATCCCAAACACCCCAAACACCAAAACAACAAGAAAACCCTTCAATTTCCATTTTAATTTCCATTTAACACAACATACAAATATGGCCACCTCAATAGAACCTGCTGAACTAAGTTCATTAACTCAACAGAAAATGAAAACAGGTGACCTCATTGAGTTGACCAAGGGTGAAACCCAAGTGAAAGTAATGGCTTAACATCCCCTGAGGCTATTAATCCTTACATTTTTAAAATCAATCCTTTTTTTTTATAAAGTCATCTACCACCATTGAATTTCAATGGAACTGACACAACATCACGTGATATTCCATTAAATTTTCCATTTTTATTAAATTTTTTCGAAATTTCTCATCAATCACAAATAAATGAACCCCATACCCCAATTTGTGCCAATTGGGAAACATTTTCGCAATTGAACTGTGAAGAAATAGGCGAATGACTCGTTATCGAATCAACTGAGGCGGCCATTATCTCTTCAAACGGGATACGACGAAAGCAAAAAAAAAAAAAAATTGCAACGTTTCCAATTCAAACGTAGGCGAGGGACAAGTGAAAGTAAAACGAGGACGTAGACAGCTCTGCACGAGGCTAGTTCATTGCCCCGGTGACTGAAAGTGTGTCGAGAGAAAATAAGGTGGATAGGTAAATGCCCTCGCGTCACAGTTTACCAATTCGGCCGCGAGAGGGGCCCGTCACATGATTACTCACTGAGTCTCCACGAAGGACGTGCATTTTTTTAAAATGTGACTTTTCACTTTCACGTTGTCCTATATTTCGAATTAAAAAGAAAATATTGAATTTTTATCACCTTGTTTCCATTTTAACAGGCGGAATGCAAACTAAGCCTAATTTAGGCCTAATTTAGGCTAGAAACTTGAATTCAAGTAATTAAATCGAGTGAAATTGTGTTTTGTATTGGTAATAATGTTTTTAACGTGTCAAATACACGTTGGAGCATCTTTGTATGAATATATGAGGGTTAAAAAAATGTTTTTCAATCTTCCCATGGGAAAATGGAATTTTGTAAAGAAAAGTTGGTTGGCAGGTTATGAGGGTTAAGGGATAAAGGTGAAGCCCCTCTCGGAGAACAGGTTTGCTTGCCAAGTCACTATTTTTACCCCTCGTGTTTTAACCTGGGGGTTAAAGTTCAAATAGGCCAAGTTCATTATGAATACAAAGTGCAATTTAATTTTTTTTAAATGGTAATAAAAGATTTATATATTTCGTACTAGATATAAGTTATTTTATGTAAAATATCGATGAAAATTGTAAAAATAGTTTATTTGTTGAGAAATTAGGTCAAATCAATAAAAAACACGCCTAGTAAGGGAAAATGGTTTTAATTTCGGCCGTGCACGATGCGATTTTGTCGGCGTATGAAATATATTTTCCATGTTTTTGATTTTGTCAAATTTCTAAGTAAAATAATCGTTTTTTTAAATAAAATATCGTGAAATAATCGATTTTCTTAATGAAATATCTTGAAATAATCGATTTTCTTAATGAAATATCTTGAAATAATCGATTTTCTTAATGAAATATCTTGAAATAATCGATTTTCTTAATGAAATATCTTGAAATAATCGATTTTCTTAATGAAATATCTTGAAATAATCGATTTTCTTAATGAAATATCTTGAAATAATCGATTTTCTTAATGAAATATCTTGAAATAATCGATTTTCTTAATGAAATATCTTGAAATAATCGATTTTCTTAATAAAATATCGTAAAATAATCGATTTTCTTTTTCTTAATAAAATATTGTGAAATAATCGATTTTATTTTTCTTAATAAAATATCGTGAAATAATCGATTTTCTTTTTCTTAATGAAATATCGTGAAATAATCTATTTTCTTTTTCGTAATAAAATATCGTGAAATAGTCGATTTTCTTAATAAAATATCGTGAAATAGTCGATTTTCTTAATAAAATATCGTGAAATAGTCGATTTTCTTAATAAAATATCGTGAAATAGTCGATTTTCTTAATAAAATATCGTGAAATAGTCGATTTTCTTAATAAAATATCGTGAAATAGTCGATTTTTTTAAAATGAAATAGTGATTTAAAATTGAATTTAGTGTAAAATTTGCATGAAATTGACTTTGATTCACCTAATGTTTAGCTTGAATGACAATTTGCAGCATTTGATGTCGAAATGAGGTCACGGTCGTACAAAAAAAAAAAAAAAAAAAAAAAACCAACCCCCCGCAATAAACACCACGTGTCATTTCAGGTTGATGCATAAATGTATCTCAAAAATAAAAATTTATTATATAATCCATCATTTGACTAAAAATAGAAGAAAAAAATCCATTCTAATCAATTTACTTCCCAAACACGAACAATAAAACTCGGAATTTACTACCACAGTCAATAACAAACAAATTCCCCTCAAAAGTGACGTTTTTCCTTATAATAATTATTCCCTTTATCATTAACGATAAAAAAAATAATAATTCTCCATTTTCCTTATATCCCGCTCATCCTTATCCAAACCATCCAAGGTCGAACACGTGGAATAACATGTTATGAAATAATAAAAAAATAAAAAAATATATTTTTCTAAAAAAATAAATCACAAAATAGTTGAAACTTGTAAATGTCATCACTTGGGGACTCGTTTTCATGGTCGAGGTCGCCCAAAATAACTCCGATTAAGGGTCATTCTATCAATTTCGTCAAATTTCTTACAATTTTTTACGATGAAACGTCAATTACCACCCATTCAAAATGGCGCTTGAAGGTGTTAAAAATGAGTATAATTAGGAACCTGCTCCAATTTTCGTCCCTCTCCGCTTTTGTTGCCTTTTTTAATAGAAAAAAAGATGAAAGGTGAAGTTAAGGGAGGGAGTTATTGGGGTATATGGGTATAGGGGTCATGAAATGGGGTGAAGGGAAAAAGCGGCGAGGGAAATGTGTTGTGTAAACCCAACTACCTTGACCTTGACAGCTAAGCAGCAACGTGTGGCATGCTGGGATAGGTATTTATGACAAACTGACACTATTTTGGGAAACTGCGCCACAAGTTTTTATGCCTTCAAAATGCCATTTCATCTCGTTTCACATTAAATAGCCAAATAATAAATTACAAAATCACCAAATTTTAATCACATGACCAAAAATTCATACCAATTTGAAATTCGGATAAACCAAATACGGTACCAAATTTTTTTTTTAGAATTTCTCATAACCAAATTTGATAAAATTCACTGTTGCATGCACAAATACACGCGTGAGCTCGGTTTATCGGTAAAAAACCACATTTGGTCATTCGAAACACCGAAAAGTGAATAGCGAAATCAAATTTGGTGGTTTGCTATAATTTATTATTTGGTTAAAGGTCAAGTGTAGGCAAAATTTTAATTTTAATATGTGAAAGACTGTTAACAATAACATGTATTTCATTCTTTAGAATATTTTATTGTCGCATATTTATACCAAAACATCTTTATCATCGTCGTCTTTGATTTTTCTTTCTCTTGGCATCTCCCATCGGCTTTATTTGACCTTGAAATGCCAAACGTCAATCTGTGAATTCTGGGAAATAAACTCGGTAGTGTTATTCATCTTCTCTGAACAATTCTTCCCGTTAAGCATCTTTCTTCGAAAAAAAAAGCACGAGTCACGACTGATTCGCAAAAGTTTAAAATTAGACTTAGACTAACTTCCTAATCTAATAACAACTTCAATTTCAAAATCCCACAGGACTCGTGATTTATCTGGAAAGAAAGGGAAAATTAAAAATTGATGGAAAAAAAAAATCCAACCTACCAATTACAATATTTTGTCATCCATAGCGACTCACCTAGTGCCCCCTTTTAAAGTACGCATTCCTTTCCTAAGCTGATTACTGGTCGTTGATCTCTCCGGAAATATTACCCATAATAACAAAAACATATTCACACCCTAAAATAAGCCTAGTTCCATTTTAAACCACACATTTTATTCTATTTTATAGTTTAAACCTCATTTCAACCCTAGAATAAGCCATAATACATTAAGACACTCAATTTTAACTCTAAAATAAGCCATAATCCATTGAAACAGTCAATTTTAACTCTAAAATAAGCCATAATCCATTGAAACAGTCAATTTTAACCCTAAAATAAGCCATAATCCAATGAAACAGTTAATTTTAATCCTAAAATAAGCCATAATCCATTGAAACAGTCAATTTTAACCCTAGAATAAGCAATAATCCATTGAATCCGTTAATTTTAATCCTAAAATAAGCCATAATCCATTGAAACAGTCAATTTTAACCCTAGAATAAGCAATAATCCATTGAAACAGTTAATTTTAATCCTAAAATAAGCCATAATCCATTGAAACAGTCAATTTTAACCCTAGAATAAGCAATAATCCATTGAATCCGTTAATTTTAATCCTAAAATAAGCCATAATCCATTGAAACAGTCAATTTTAACCCTAGAATAAGCAATAATCCATTGAAACAGTTAATTTTAATCCTAAAATAAGCCATAACCCATTGAAACAGTCAATTTTAACCCTAGAATAAGCAATAAACCATTGAAACAGTCAATTTTAACCCTAAAATAAGCCATAATCCATTGAAACAGTTAATTTTAATCCCAAAATAAGCCATAATCCATTGAAACAGTCAATTTTAACCCTAGAATAAGCAATAATCCATTGAAACAGTTAATTTTAACCCTAGAATGAGCTATAATTCATAATTTTAACCCTAGAAAAAGCCATAATCTATTAAGGCCAAAATAAGCTAAATTGCATTAAAACAACCAATTTTATCTCGGAAATAAGCCTATTATAAGCCTATTATTTCAACTGGTCTAAACTTAAATTTCTTGAGGAAACTTAGCCAGGTTAGCATAACAATGCTAAATATATACATATTACATATATTGCGTTATACAACTGAATTAAATAAAGAAACTAATTGAATACTATAAAAAGTTTAGAGGTTTGACTTTACTTCCCCTTTCTTTTTTCTCCTTTTAACCCATAAGGAAATGGTGTTTAAATTTCACTTTTCAAGCTCTGAATATCTTAATCACTTTGTCGCTCATCTTTCTAGGTCGAGAAGAAAGGATGAGAATGAGATTTATAGAACAACCTCATTTCATACTTTCCCTACTTAAAACATGTCAATGAACCCTCCAACAACTGGGTTCGATTCAAAAATGACCAAATCAATATTTATCCAATTGAAAATATCAAAAAAAAAAAAAATAAAAATAAAATTTAAATTTTAAATTTTTAATTTTATTTTTAATTTTTTATTTTTATTTTATTTATTATTATTATTATTATTATTATTATTATTATTATCAAAATAGCTACCAATGCAATGATTCATTTATCAGGGTCAAGGTTAGAGATAAGGGGTACGTGCTAAAGACCAAATGTTATAATGGATACCTTCATTTTAGATGGTTATGACATTTTAAACCAAATAAATGGATCAAATTAATCAGTTTACATTTGGATTTTTTTCTCCAAAACAGGCATTGACAGCTGAGTAAACTAAACGTTAAAAGCTGTAAATAAAGCAACCTTGACCTTTATCACTGATACCAAATCTCTAATAGTTCCTGTATTTTTCAGCTGGCACTAAAAGCCATAAAAATTTTACAGTGTTCGGGGGTCTGGAGAAGAAAGAAAATAAAAAAATAAAAATAAATAAAAACTACCAGTTGCTCTTTTTTTTCCCTCTTTTTTTATCAACCTGCATCAGACAAAGCAGACATGGCTGCCGGTTTTACTATACCCCCTCTGTGGATGTTGTCTGCTGGGTTTTTTTTTTATTTATTCCTTCCCCAGCATGGAAAATCGCAATTAAACACGTGAAGTGACCTAAAATAGATTTTAAAAAAATGAAAGTTCTTCAAAATGGAAGAAATTCGATGAAGTTTCGTATCAACATTTGAATTTTTAACCGTTATTTTCACGAAATTCGAATTTTTTTGCATTAAAATGAATTTTTACGACGATTTTTTTCTTCGTATTAATTCATATTACATTAAAATACCACTGAAATTATGTTTACATCTTACCCCATCAATAATACACGACACGGAAGTCATATTTTTTCAATTTTTAATTCCGCACTTACAATTCCCATTTTTATTAATTCCGAGAACAAGATCCACTGATCCAGATCAATTTTTTATTATCACCCAAATATTTTTCCCCCGAATTATAAAAATAAATCACTCGAATTTAATAAAGAAAAAAAAATTTAATCATCGATTTTTATTTTCTAAATTCACACTCGGAACTTTTACATCCCGTCACTAGTTAGCGTTGACCGGATGAAGGTCAGGGCCAAATGGCTACGCATGTCTAAATTCACACGCAGAAAAAATAAATAAAAATCGCATGATTCTGATGGAGAAAATGCACCTGGCCTTAACTTTACATTGCAAAACCAGGTGCTTCACCCATTACACACGTGGGAAAAATGTTACATTAAGCCTTTGAAACCCCCAATGTTGTTTTAACACGTTTGTCCATAGAGAAAAGAGGGGGAAATGAACACAGACACTTGCCCTTGACCCGAATAAAAGGGAAAGGCTTGTTCACTAGGGCAACAGGGTCTCAACTCGAGAAGGGGGGACTAGGGGCAGACGACTGGCTTAAAGGGAGGGCCCCCCTGGGCCCCCCCTCTCGACACAATGCACTGAGGAACAGGATCGAGCCGAACTCCATTTATATTGTGAATAATAATAAATAAAAAAATACATAAAATATCACGTAACAATTTTTATTAAATAAATCATGGGATTTTGTAATGTTGATGACGCCATTTTGGTTTTGGGTGACAACACGCGCATTGATATTTTTTTAAAATTTTTATGTTGGATTTAGTGTGTGTGTTTTGTCGTTAAAAAAATAAAAAAAAAAAAAAATTAGATCAGATCGATGGAAATTGTATATAAAAAACAATTGTTTTTTTTATTTTTTATTTTTTTTAGTTATAAAAGTTATTTTGGCCTTGGCCTACATTGCCTCATATCGAGCATCAGTTGGCCTTGCTCCGGACATAAAAATAAAAAAAGACGTCAAATTACGTTGAACCAGCCCTTCCCTACTCATCAACCATTTTGTTTTTTATTTATCTCAATTTTATTAACTTAAAAAAACAAGAATTTCAAAAAAAATTTTAAAAAAATAATAATTTAATATGTAATTACATAATCCATAACCATCTATATATACATTTTCCTTCAAAATTCCTCATTACGTTTGAATTTGTTCATTAGAAATTGATTTTTTCATATTTTTTATTTATTTTTTCAATTAATCGTAAATTGATGACTTACCTAGACCATCTGGTCTTCGTTCCTTGTGCTTGGATTTGGCTTTTGTGGTTAATTCTGGGCCTGTGGTGCTCGAGACGTCGAAACTCTGCATGTTTGCTGCGTGCGAAAGAGTAGCGGAGTTCACGGTCAGCCGGCGAAAGTAGGCCACCGGTACAGGCGGAGCTATACAACGTTTCTATACTGTGTGCTCGCCCTGTGTCTACTCCAGGGCCCGCCACAGTCAAGACACGAAAAGATGGACTTGCAAGTCCAGTTTAGAGGGGGTGTTTTAGGGGATGGGAAGTGAGTGAAAGGCCATGGCGTCGGTTTGCTTTCCCTCACAGCTGAGAGAGAGAGTACAACAAGGGTTCAATGAACTCCACCGGCTACGTTTCAGTAATAGATGAGTTGAGGCTTGGGATTGGTTGGGCTGGTGCGGTGGGTTTGTTAGGGGGATGGGGAATGGTGGATTTTGTGTGCGAAATTGATTTTTTAAGAAATGTGTTTCGGCTTAATTTACAGGTGTTTGGAATTCTTGGATTTGCTCGTTTTCTTAGTCATTTTCTTCGAAAATTATTGAATTTTATTCTGATGGTTTTGGAATGTTTTATTTTTTAATGAAAATTATGGATGTATAACAAAAATAAATTTTTTTTTGCAAGTGAAAGTGGACCGAATAAAACAACAACAACAAAAATACTTGTAATTGTAATTGATAACAGATGGCGAACAGAACCGTTAAATGTACATACATCGACATAACATGCGCAAAATAAAAATTTAAAAAATCTTGACACAGTTTTAACTATAAAAAAACAAAACAATTTATTTGTTTAATAATTTTTACAGTAATAAAAATGTGACAGTAAAGAAGAAACAAAAAAATATATTGAAATAATATGATTTTTAATCGTTAGATGTCACCACAACCTTACAGCGCAAAAAACAAAATGGCGCTTAACAAAGATAATGTGACCCACCGAGAGCAACTGCAGCTGATAAACCCACAAGCCAGGTAAACCACCGAAATGTCGGACCAGGAAATGAGCAGACAAAATGTGCCATCCGAAGTTCTTCAGCACATAAACGCAAAAAATGCCAAAGTTATCGCTGTTACACTAGTAGTCGGTTTCATTTTATACCACGCTATAATCCACTTGGTTTACGGTACGTTATCAACACAAAACGCGACTTTAAAATCAATCTTGCTAATTTATTATGATTCTAATTTTCATTTTACGCAGGAATTGACTCGTGCAAATGGTTGTTAAGTGATGGTCGTTTCCAAGGATACCATGTTTGGCAGCCTTATGGCTGCATGATGCACACCTACAACGAAATGTAAGCAAAAATAACCAAAAAAATCAATAAATATAAATAAATTTTATAATTTCAGGGATTCCCGGATGTGCTTTCGGTACATAGATTATTTGGGAGGTCGAAATCACATCGTTTTCGTGGGTGATTCGAGGACCAGAGAACTTTATCTCACTTTAGTGCGCCATCTGAATCCGAATCCCAAAGATAATGAATATAACAGACATTCGAATTTGAAATATACCGACGATCATTTAAAACTTACCGTGGTCTGTAAATATTTTGTAAGAAAAAACAAAATTATATCTTAAATTTCATGTTTTTGATTTTTTTTTAGGAGTTTTTATGGCAACCGGTGGTCAATCAAAGCATGTTAGATGTGTGCGATTCTTGGTTGAAGTTACCTTTGGATCAGAGACCGAGTTTAGTGGTCATGGGTAGCGCGACGTGGTCTATAAAGACGTCTAATGGCAGTTTGGAGGCTTTGGAGGCGTATCGTGACGGACTTCTGCGTTTAATTCATCCGATTAATCGCATGCAGTCGAAAACGAAGGTGCTTTTCATGCTTCAGGATCCTGTTCTTCCGGATAGGATGAAAAAGGAGCGGCAACTCATCACTAATGAACTGATTGATCTCTATAATAAAGTTGCTATGGATGCATTGTGAGATTTTTTTCTGATTTTTTTGTGTTTTGAATTGGATTTTGATGTTTTTGGGTTTTTTTGTTATTTTAGGAAGGATAGTGCGGTCCACATTTGGAGTTCGTCTCGGTTGGTGTCACAAGGATATAATTTGGATAGCGAGGATGGATTGCACATTGGGAAAATTGCACTTAATTCAGTAAGAAAATTTATGACGCAATTTAATTCGGTTTTTGTTGATTATTTTTGTTTGTTTTAGGATACTCAAATTTTACTAAATTTGTATTGTAATGATCCTATGAATTACAACGATGGGACCTGTTGCAGCCGGGCTGAACCTATCACAACGCTTCAGATTATTTCACTTTCATCATTAGGAATATTGTACGATTTCATTGGTGGGACAGATAAGGTCTAAAATGGGGCTTGAGAAATGTATTTTTAGGTTTTTTTAAACAAAATTGACTAAAAATGCAGTTTTTCGTATATAAATTGATTTATTGCTCGTTGAAGTACCTCAGTTGTCTCGTAATTGTAATTTTATGTTGTTTTTATTTGTTCTTAAGCAAGGAAAATTGTTTTTTTTAGTGTTTTAGTTGCATTTCTAATGATACTTCACAAACGGAAACTGAAAAAGAATGTTAGACGATCACAAACTGGTGAATATAATCAATTTATTTAATACTTACATAAAATTATGAAATTTTTTATTTTTTTCTGAAGTAAACTGCATAAATAATTCATCGGTTGAAACTAAATCGTGGTACGAATTGACGACATCATTGGCGAGATTGGGTATTATTATGGGATATTTTTTCCTATGCGACAGGTATTGATTATTAACATTTGATACATACACGTGTTTTTCTATGTAAATTTTATTCATGAATTATTTTTGCAGAACAAATTTTTTTATGAAGGAAAACAAATATTACACTCATTTGAATTTCTTTTTGCCATTTGCCTACGTTTTTGCATTGGGGTTGTTTTTCACCGAGGAAACTCAACTCGTGAGACATCATTTTGTGTTTAAACTTTAAAACCGTCTTTAATTTGCTTTTATTCAGACAAAAGTACTTCATCGAGACCAAACGAATGAATGGAAAGGTTGGATGCAGTTAGTTATTTTGATATATCACATGACTGGTGCTAGTCAAGTAAATAAATTCTACGATAAACATTTCAAACAGTAAATTTTGGTTTTTTTGTTTTTTTTATATGTTTAGGTTCTTCCAATTTACATGAATATTAGAGTTTTAGTGTCTGCATATTTGTTTTTAAGTGGCTACGGACATTTCTCGTATTTTTGGCATAAAAGCGATACGAGTGTATTACGCCTTTTCCAAGTAAGAAGTAACCATGGTCGATAAACGATTATATTTAACGAGGAATTAAAATTTATACTAAATAACAAAATTTTTTCATTTTATTTAGGTATTATTCCGAGTAAATTTGCTCGTCGTCGTCCTTTGTCTATGCATGAATCGGCCTTATCAATTTTATTATTTCGTCCCACTAATTTCCTTCTGGTTTTTGGTCATTTACACAACAATGGCATTTATTCCTAGAGTTACCAGTGCATCTGCTGAAGGTAATAAATTGTAAAACGTCAATTTACGAAAATTAATTTCCGTTTTTTGTTTACTTTAATAGCAAATCCACTTCAAAACTTGTATGTTGTATTGAAATTTGTCGTTTTATTCAGTATTGTAACTATTTTATTTATATCAGAGGTAATTATAAATTTAATTAATTGATTATTTATAATAAATTTTTAAAAAAATGTTTCTCAGGTGTTTTTTGAGAAGATTTTTGTCACTCGGCCTTGGAAGGCGTTTTTTGTTACGGAAGACGATTCTATTCGCGAATGGTGGTTCCGTTGGAAAATCGATCGATATGTATTACACATTTATATTTCATTCATGATGGCAATTTCTTATTAAAATATTTATTCAACAGAGCACGGCGTCGGGAATGTTGTTTGCATTTGCTTATCACTTACTTAAGCAATACAGAATTTTAGAAGACAGTAATCATAGCAATTTATTTTCAAGAAATTTAGCTTTTATGGCTACGTTTTTATCACTCGTTGGAGTTCTTGTAAATAATTCATACATTTACTCTTTTTTTTTTTAAATTTTAATTTGTGTTTTTGAAAAATGTTTGTAGGGTTATTCCGTGTTTGCTAAACTGTGCCGCAACAAAACCGAGTGCAATGAAGTACATCCTTATGTCTCTTTCGTTCCCGTAGGTCTTTGTGTGTTAATAAAACAGTCCAACTACGTTATTTGGAACAGTTAAAACAGTTAAATACTTAAAAAAATATAATAATTCATTTAAAAATCACAAAAAGTGAAAATTTTCATTTAAAAATTACAAAAAGCGAAAATTTTCACTCAAAAATCCGAAAAAGTGAAAATTTTCACTCAAAAAAGTCCGGCCTGGGCTGTTTGTTTTTTACTAAGTACGGATGTTATGAGAACATTAAAGCCATTGATTTTTCAACTTCATCTCAAAAATGACAAAAACTTGATAATTTTCATTTTAAATCCACAAAAATAAAAATTTTTACTCCAAATTTGCAAAAATATGATAATTTCCACTCAAAATTACAGTTTTTTCTAATAACGAGTTGTACTGTTTTTGAATAATTAATTAACGATACTAAATCTTGCAGATAGTCTCGTATATTATACTAAGAAATATCAGCGGTCTTTTGCGTACACGGTACAGCACTTTTTTTGCGTGGTTCGGAAAGATCTCTTTAGAAGTAACCAATTTTCAATGCAACTTGAGCTTTAATAATTGAAATTTTAACCCTTTCAGCTATTTATTTGTCAATATCACATTTGGTTGGCCGCTGATACGCACGGAATGTTAGTTTTAGTGCCAAGTTATCCCGTTCTCAACATAATGGTGACATCATTTATATTCATCTGTGCTGCACACGATATTCATGAAGTCACCTTGAAATTGGTCAAATACGCCACGCCATCCGACTGGCGGTACCTCGTACGGAATATGACTATTTTCTTTCTTATTCTCATTCCAATTGGTATTCATGATGGAATGTTCTGAGTGTGATTTCATTAAATTTAGGAGAAGAAAAAAATATTCAAAATTTGTGCCTTTATAAAAATTTCTGCAGTTTTGACATTTGAATTTTTATCATTTATTTTTATTGCTTTAATAAGTATAAAAATTATTTTTCGTTTTAAGAAATATAATTACTAGTCAAAGATGTATTATTAAATTTGTACAACAATATTTTTTTTCTTTCTTTTTTTAGTATTCTTTTTTGTATATACAAATATTTAAAAAAAAAAAATAACAATAATAAGTAAATAAAATGAAAGTGGACATTTTTGATGAGAGAAAAAGTGATAAAAGATTCTTTTATTTATAGTTTCATGCTTACAATGAGCAAGATTGGAAAAATTTACATAAATCTATCATAAAACCTGCGTATTGCAGTAAATATTGCATTTTTTCGCGTTTTACAAGAAGGAAATGAGGGTTCCAGCAATTAAAATGAGAATTAAACTTCCCTTCACGATGTAGCTGCCACTCTTATTACATCCATTGGTTTTACAACAGGACATGCATTCAAATTCATTCTGACTTCGATCGCAATGATCAAATCCAAGAAGTAGGATGCCCTTTTGGTCTAAACTGCACGGGCCTAATCCGCATTTCTTTTCAATATGAAACCCGTCTTTCACTATAATAATTTTTATAGTAATCATATAAATTAGGCTTAAAAAATTGATTTCTACCTGTTTTTCTTAATATAGTGACACAAACATCATAAGCTCGGTCATTCGAACACGGTGTTAGGTCATCTTCGGTGCATAAATCGTTTGTTTCGACCAAACACTGGTAACAAGTGAGATTATTCAACACTGCTGTCCCTGCAAAGCAAAACATACATCAAATTTCACTTTGGCAACGACGACCAGAGGTGGTTTAAAAAAGGAAGAAAAAAATCAATCTTGACATTTTTTCAATATCTTGGCTAAATTATAGTACCTTCTAAATGTGGTTGCTATGACAACCGCATCATGTAGACCTTTGTATAATAAAGTGATCGTAAGGTGTGCAAATCTACTGGGAAATGCAGATTATCTTCCTTTATGCACATCGTCATAAAACGGCGGTTGGTTGCTATGGAAATAACGCTTAACCGTACACCTGCTTTGCTTCATTTAAACTACATTTCTATTCAATCTTGCCATAACATTTACACGCGCGAATAGGTTTTATTTTTTCTTTTTTTTTGTTTTTAAATTCTGCTTAAAGTTATCTTTTATTGCCTTTTCTTTTATATAAATATAAAACTGCAAAATGACAATAAAAAAGAAGTTAAATTTGAGAAAATTAACTGTTTACGTCGTTAAATTTCAACTTTATGTGAAAAAATGTAAAAAAAAAAATGAATAAAAACGCGAAAAAAATGCGAAAAATGTGAAAAAATGTCACGAAATGTGCCAGAAAAATGTGGAAAAATATGAGATAATGTGAAAAAAAAAGAAAGTTAAAAGAAATGTGAAAAATGTGAAATGATATCGAATTTTAAAAAAATCATTTTTTTAAATCTGATTTAAAAAGTGCATTATTAATAGACTAAATAAAAATAAATAAAATACAACAATAATTCAAATAATTAAAAGTATCACTTGAATTCTCAAATAGTAACTTACCAGGTTTGAAAAATCCCAGCGCTGCCAATAAGATGAATGGAAATCTTTTCATCTCAACTTAACCTCAGAAAACATGCGAAGATTTTTCTACCACTTTCTGTTGATTCTTGAAGGTATGATCTTATTTGAGCTTCAATGCGACCACCTGAGCTCCACCCACAACCATTTGAAACAGCTTTCGCACCAATGAGCACATGCGCAAGCATCGTGAAAAATACAACAGCTCAGCATCCACTGAGCATGCGCCCGGCATCTCCAGGGAAAATTTCTCTTCATTTTCGTTTTTTTTTTTTTTTTTTTTGTATTTTTGTCTCTAAAAATTTAAATTTAAAAAGAAAAAAAAAAAAAAAAAAAAAAATTAGAAAACATTAACTAAAAACAATTAACAAAAAATTTTATGTCAATACATGTCTTGTTTATGGTAAAAATTTAAAACCATTGTATTTTTTTTATAAATAACTATAAATTCTCTCTTTCTTCGCATGATAATTGCATCTTTTATGTTTATTTTCTCTCTTAGAAAGAAAAAAAGTTGAAATCTTTGTTGATTTGATAATTTAAAAAAAAAAATGGCATTGTAGATACTCGATCAACAATAATTTAATAAGGTAAATCAAAAATATGTGATTAAAAGATTGACATTCTAAAGCTTTTTTTTTTTTTCCATTAAATTCGAAAACACAAAATGGAAAATCGATAGAAAACGAACTTCTTTGAAACTTTAAAAGCTTTAATAAAATCAATTTACATTTTAGTTACCGCTTACAGTTTTAATTAAATCTTATTCAAGTATTGCAGTTTCTATTATTTATGACTCTCATAGGATCTAACATTAAATCTGACGCTAACACCATAGCAACGGTTGCTAAGAGACAAGTTAGCTGTCTTCCTAATCGATCAGCAGTTTCTTTGCTCTATTTCCTGTTTATCTTTTTTTTTTTTAAAAAAAAAATAGATAAAACCAAAGACCACAATCCATGATTGTGGTCGTTGATAAAACTAATTTCAATAAAGTTTTAAATTTCACTAATTTAAATGTCAATAACATTTTTTATTTTGCATTGAGTAAATATCATTAAAATTCTTTATAAATTTTTGATTTTTGACAACAAATTTGGTCGTAACTCGAGTAATTCGATCATATTTTGAATTTCGATGGTTTTTTGAACCGATTAATTATTAGCCCCGAATTTGAGAGCAATTCGATCATATTTTGAAATTCAGTCGATTGTTTCGCTACTTTGTCTTCTAACCGACGATTTTCTTCGATGATACTCGAAAGCGTCGCCTGTTGAGCATGAAGAGTATCTTGCAATACATCCAATTGTTTCTGCTGCCAATTTATTAAATTAACAGCTGTTCCGCCAAGAATAACAGCAATAATGGCCAAAAGTAGTGGAAATTTATCCATCTTATTGTATCCCTAAGTTTTAAAATTCAAAACATTAATAAATAACAATAATATGAGTATTTCACATATTTTAGTTTCCATTACCTTAGTCTGCGCCTCCATAATAAAGCGGCCACGACAGATAAACAAACTGAAACTATGATTTTTACGTATAAAAATGATTACAGTGAGATAACATTTCATATAAAACAATATTTATTGTTTATAAAAACACATGATTCACTACAGATAAGTAAAAAAAAAAAATGACAAAATAAGTCTATGAAATGGACGGAATGTTCCCCGAAAAAGAACAAAATAAAAAATATACAACAAATGTATTTTATACAAATTTAATCCATAATAATAATGATGTGCAGATGCCTAAAACAAGTAATTTTACTTCTGTTTGTACGTTACTGCTTCCTAGCTAAAAAAAAAATATGAAAATTAAGAAAACCTCGATAAAAATTGAATTAATAATAAATTACTGTGATGAAATAGTTGCATCGATCGCCTTGACAACATTCCGCACATTCCCAGTCATTGTACCAAATCCTATCACAAAGTGTCACTCGGTCCCTAATGGCACGAACACACATGTCTTTCGTCGCGCATTTTTTGCCAATGTAATACATTTTTGGCGCTCCTTTCTGCCAATAGGGTAAACCTGGAAATTTGATAATTTAAAAAAAAAAATTTTAAAAATGTATTAAAATGAGTCATTCAAGTTGAGTTTTTAAACTTTTTTTGATACTTACTGCCCCATTTAACTGTAGATAAACACCAGTCTTGGAATTGGTCGCATGTTTGAACTGTTTTGACACATTTGTCGTAATTTCCGTCTTGATTGTTACACACGTAGCATTCCAAAGCGCTACCTGTAAATGACCACACCCAAAGTTAAAAAATTATGAAAATACCATCAATGACAAAGTACAAATGTTTAATATTGTTTTATTGTCCGGGAATGATTGTTTAAAATGAATAAACAAGTCGAATTTGTTGTTATTATTACAATTTTGAGTGGAAAATTGATTAATTTGTCCAAGAAATGTTAATTTCTTGTTAAAACACATTATTTTTTTTTACTTAAAAATATTTTATTTACTTACCACTTAAGATAAAATACGAAATCACACCGATAAAAAGTGTTGACTTATTTAATGATAAACCTAGATAAAATTGAAGCACTGAAGCCATTTTTGCTATAAAAAAAATGGGCGTAGTTGCGACCGGTTCCATCGGTTCATCTTTAATTGGTCAAACCGCCACCAGTCCTAAATGCTCATCCCGTACAAACAAGATAAAACTAAATAAACCTTAAATAAAAGTAAATATTAATAAAATAATTAATATACTTTAAAAAAAAATAATTTTTTGTATTTTTATTTGATAAAAATAACAAATTATAAATATTTATTTTTTTACGTCATGTCACACGCGATAACCATTCGCCATTTTGCAGCTGGGAAAGGAAGTCGTCGTCCTCATCCAAATCTATTGAATCTGATTGAAAGTGCATTAGCAACTCCGTTGCTTATTACGGTTTCAAAAAGGCATAAAAATATTTGCTGTATGTCCATCCAGAATCTTAACACATTCGGTAAGTGTAAAACGTAACTGGAAGCCGTTAAAAAGCGACTACAAGAACAATTCAAGTGGATTGCTTAACAAAATGGGTGCCTCTTAACGTCACTCGAATTTCTGTGCCAGAATTTGAATAATTAATAATCTTATTTTATTGTTTTCATTATACATTTAATATTTGAGTCAAGCAATTATTTTTCTAAATAGATTTTAAAAAATGACCTTGTGCGGTCAAAATAATGAATAGCAAATACGTAGTTTGGCAAATTAAAGTTGAATTTCAGTTTAATATGTTTGTTTTTGCGGTTAATTTAACGATATTTTTAGTTTTAATGGATGAATTTGGAAGGAAATTGTAAAATAATTTTGGAAAACATGAAAATTGTTGTTTTTTGGGTAAAAAAAAGTGGATAAAGCATTAAAATTAGTGATAATATGTTTAAAAATGTCGATAAAACATGAAAATTATTGATTACATGTTTAAAAATATCGATAAAACATGATAATTACTGATTACATGTTTAAAAATGTCGATAAAATCATGAAAATACTAATATTTTATGTAAAAATGTTGATGAAACATGTAAATTTCTAAGTATTTGTCTACAAATATCGATAACGTACACAAATGTTAGTAATTTGACCTCTATTGACCTCGATTACTTCCATTTTGTTGCTTTTTAAACTGTGACCTTAGATAAAAAGGTGAAAAGTTGTTTATGGTATTTTACTGCATTAATTAATTTTTAATAATTTTATTTTGTCAATTTTAGACCCCTTTGCTGATGCAATCAAGGGTGATGACGAGGGTGCTCAGGAGGGACTCATTCATATAAGAATCCAACAGCGAAACGGACGAAAAACATTAACCACAGTCCAGGGCATCTCCAATGATTACGACAAGAAGAAAATTGTGAAAGCGTGCAAAAAGGTCAAAAAAAAAATACAATTAATTGGATGTAGTATCACTGAAATCAATGATTTTTCGATGTTTTATTGTGTTTTTTTGTTATTTGTGAATTTTCCGACATTTTATTGTGTTTTTCTTTGTTTTTCCGACATTTTATTGTGTTTTTCTTGTTTTTTCGACATTTTATTGTGTTTTTCTTTGTTTTTCCGACATTTTAGTGTGTTTTTCTTTGTTTTTCCGACATTTTATTGTGTTTTTCTTTGTTTTTCCGACATTTTATTTATGTTTTTCCGACATTTTATTATTGTTTTTCCGACATTTTATTGTGTTTTTCTTTGTTTTTTTAGTGAATTTTCGATATTAATTTGCTTTTTTTTGCTTTTTTTTGTTTTAGGAATTTGCCTGCAATGGTACTGTAGTCCAGCACCCAGAATACGGCGAAGTTTTGCAACTACAAGGCGACCAACGTGAAAATATCTGCCAATTTCTCACTAAGATGAGCATCGCCAAACCCGAACAGCTCAAAGTCCACGGCTTTTAGGCAATTGGTGTCGATGTGAAGACGATCGATCCTTTGAAAAAGAAAAAAAGCGACGAAGAAAATAAAAATAAGTGTTTAGTACAATTGAATAATCCCGAATTTAACAGAAAACTTTCTTTCCCAACTTGCCTTTAAAAGTCTCACTAGAGAGAATTTTGAATATTCTTTGTTTCTCTTTAAATGCACCCTTTGTTTTGGGCGTTATCATTAAATTGAATTTGATTGATCATTTTAAATAAGATTTAATATTATTTTTATGCTTTAAATCACACAAAGATTGGTTCTTTTATTTGTGAAATGCACTTTCATTGCTTGTAGAGTTGAAAAAAAAAAAAGAAAAAAATATTAATCGATATAATCCACTTTTACATGTTTGGTTGGTGGTAATACTAGGAAATTTTAGCTTGGTAGACATTTGTTTTTTTCGCTTAATTTAAAAGGAATGTTAATAGAAAATCGACTACTGCGGTAGTAATGTATCTCGATGCAATTGATATTTTTCATCAAACTCGACGAATTTAATTCACTTTTAATTTTTTTATTATTGTGTATAGCAAGCCCATAGCATTAATTTCTTATTTTTTTCTTTTTAATAAGTCAAGATTAAGAAAACATTAAAATTTTTCTTCCTTTCCCTGTGTCTTTTAAAGGAAAAAATTTGAATAAAATAAATACACAAAAATTGTTTTTAATTTGTTGACGTTTTTTTTTTTTTTTTTTTTTAAGAAACAAATAAATTTTAAAATGAAAGAATGTATCAAAAATTATACATTTTACACTAAAAATAGTAAAATAAACAACAAAAAAAGATAAATTAATAATAAAAAAAAAATTTTTTTTAAAATTCCCCCCTTACCAAAAAATCCAAAACATCACGTAAAATNAACCTTGTCAAATCCCTTTTTCGATTTATTTGCTTCGTTGAATACAATTCCAATATATAAAATATGTACAAAACATTGCGTGTCCTAAACTATTTTAAAGGTTATTTCAACATTAAAATTAAATAGTCGAATGAAAAATTGTGATTTATTTCATATTTAGG
>JH431196.1:4450-15976 GCA_000239455.1 Strigamia maritima
AAATCAAGTGTGCCATACAGATAGGCACACTTGACATCCAGGTGCACATCATGCCACCCACGGAGAACGACCAACAAACAGAAGAACAGGCGAACGAGCACAAAGTTTACTACTGGGCTGAATACCTCTTGAAAATCAATGCCGTGAATCTGGCGGAAACCCTGTGCCACCAAACGTGCGCGGAACCGTACAATGGTTCCTTCTGCATTGCGTTTCAGCTTGTAAATCCACTTTGATCCCAAAATGTGGCTATGCGAGGGGCGTGGCTTGATTTGAAACACATCTCTTTGCTCAAGAGTGTCAAGCTCCTCCGCCATTGCAGCTGTCCATTCAGCTTTCTGCGGCGAGGACATGGCCTCATCGAATATTTCTCAATATTGCTAAGCAATTAGTGTTTTCTAATATTGCACGCACAATATGTGCTTCAGCGTCATCGCTCTTATTGAGATTCAAGCCATCACCATTTGTGCTGCTGCTCTCACCCCCTTCTTCGTATCTTGGTCGCACCGTCACCTCATCATCGTCAGAGGTAAGGTAACCAGGTTTCTCTTGAGTAGGGACCCAGTTAAAATCATCTGCATTGAATTTAACACGCAACTCCTGTTCACAATACTCTTTCAACTCTGGCCGACTACATAAGGGTGCATGACGACCTGGTGTGTAAAAATACACATCCCACTTCCCCTTAGTTATACCTGTCTGTCTTTTCACTTCTTCTCGTTCCCAACCCGGTTTGGATAATATAGGGGTTCGGAATGCTATACGAGTTGGCGCAGTCCCAGACTGTGCTGAAGAAGACGGTATAACTTTGCGCCTCGTAGTTATCTTTAAAAGGGGCTTGGGCGTAATAGGTAGCGGGGGCTTAGGAAGTGGTGGAGATGGAGGACGGGCAATTGGGCTTGCGGTAGTTGCGGGGGTGCATCGTCATCATCGCTATCACCGGAATCATCATGGGGTATGAAATGGGTGTCCCTCCCATCACTAATATCTAGTGGCGTATCACCAACGTAAGTCTGAACTACATCTTTATAAATTCTCGACTCATCAAATTTTACATGTTTACTTTCATATACATTGTTGGAGATGGGGTCCCATAACCTATATCCCCGGGTGCCCATTGCATAACCGACCATCACCCCCTACCATGCACGAGGTTCTAACTTAGAATGCCTATCGGGTTTCGGAATATGAACAAATGCTAACGACCCCGGAACTTTAAGATGCCCTAGCGACAATGGCCTTTTCCGAAATAAAATAAGGAATCAATTTTGCATGAGGGTATCTATTTTTTAAATAAATAAGGGTCATCGCTAACTCTGTCCACAAACGTTTAGGCAAACCAGAACTCAAAAGCATGGCACGCACTGAATTCAAAACAGTACGGTTCACTCTCTCAGCGACACCATTCATTTCCGGAGAATAACTGTTAGTGCGCTGAATTGTCACCCCTTGAGATGTTAGAAAATCTTCGAACTCACCTGCGGTGAACTCACCGCCCCTATCAGTACGAATGGTTTTGATTTTATAACCACTAAGACGCTCTATACGGTTATGAAAGTTTTTGTATGTTTCAAAGGTTTGACTCTTTCGTTTTAATGGGAAAATCCATGTATAGCGCGTGCTATTATCGACTATACACAAAAGGTGATGTGAACCTCCCAACGAGGGTATCCTGCACGGGCCCCAAAGGTCCATGTGTAATAATTCTAATGGATCCTTAACCACGGACTTATGTTCGGATTTAAAACTAGCCCGTGTGGATTTCGAAACTTCACAATTATCACACACGGTTTTATCAACCTTTTTAGGTAATTGGATGCCTTTAACCTGATCATTCCCCGCCAAAATATTCAAACCTTTTGTGTACATGTGCCCAAAACGTTGGTGCCACATGTTCACAGATACACTATAATTCCTGACACTATTTGCTTCACAATCCTTAGCGCCTGAGTAATTAATATCAATTGACTTCGGCTTCATTGCCGGCTTATATTGCACTGGACCTTTTACTCGGTATAAACCGTCATCGGTATGCCGTGAAGCGAACAGGTCTTAGAATTATTCTTATACATTTTCATAATATCGTTATAAATGTAAACATGATATTTGGCGCGGTCAATTTTACCAATCAAAATCAAATTCCGCTTAAAACCTTTAACATAATAGACATTTTTAAGTTCAACAATTCGGGCAACACCTTGTATCGTAAAAGTCAGTTCAACAGTTCCGCGTCCTGTAATATTCGACGACCCCTCGCCAAGTTCCAGCTGCATGGGTTTCAACTCCTGGAATTCACAAAACATGTCGCGTTCACCGCAAACATGATGCGACGCACATGAATCTAGATACCAGTGACTAGACTCATTGGGCACTCACACACTACACACAGACGGCGAATCCAGAACAGTTGGCGTCCCAATGGCATGAGCAAACCAAGCCTCTCTTGCTACTTAACCTCCAGGCATGGCCCGTGATGGACGGCGTCCGCGTCTGCTACGGCGACCTCTGCCTCGTCCACGTTGGACTGACTGCTCACTGGTCGAAGCACTTTTGGCACAATCCCTCGCAAAATGGCCTGTCAGCCCGCACTTGTAACAAATAATGCTTTGTAAATAGGCCTTATTATCAGATGACTGCATGTTGGAATCATTTTTCACATTCATTGCTTTTTGACTAAGCAAAAACGCTGACACTGCTTCTAGGTTTTTTTCACTATTTTCCACGAGCTTGCGCCTATTGTGCTCATTGAGGAGTGCAGTTAGGACTTTTTCATACGTGAAGTCGGTCTTCTGCCACTGGTAAATAGACTGTATTTGATTTTCAAATTCTTTACCGACACGAGAAATTAGCAGATAAGCCATAACGTGGTCCACGGGTTTTAGAGCTGCATTGGCGGCCACCATATCATCCTCTGCTTTTTCGAGCCTGCTGATGAATGAGTCTAGTTCCTCGCCCTCATTTCGTCGCATACAATAAAAAGTCTCGACCAATGAAGTTTCTCGCGCTATAGAGCTGGGTTCAAAAAGTTTTTTCAAATGGTCCCAAATGGCCTGGGCTGTATCCTTCTTCATTTAAAACATCTATTTTTAATGCATATCCTAATTAAGATTTAAAATTTAGTGTAATGACATTATGGATATACTTCTAGTTTAATCTTTCATTATTCTATCTACCATAGGCCTTTCGACTGTTCACCAGTCTTCTTCAGTGGTTTATGATGATAATACTACATTTCTTCCTTTATATATTCTACACATTGTTGGGTGAAACGTTCCTCAAACACAACAATACCAAACATGTTTATACATGTTTTTACATCATTCTAGATAATTCTCCTTCTAGTTGAGATGTGTCCTAAATTTAGTTTGTTATCTATTTCTTTTTCCAATGATGTGCTTCTTTCTCCAATATTATTAGACCTTTCTTCTTCTTCTTTCAAAATCAACTGGTTTTCATCTCTGGTCCTATTTTTGCCAGAATAATATGGCGCTTATCTGTTTCATTTTGAATTCTTTGATTCTCTTCTTCTATAGTAGCATTTATAGTAGACATTATATTGTCTTTTTCATTATCCTTGGCAATGGCTACACTCATCCAAGCTAAGTCTTTGATTCCAACATTACCATTCATGAAGCAACCATTAATCATCATCTGCATAATGAAATGTCCTTCTAAAGATCTGCGTCTATTCCAGTTCTTTTCATTAACTATCATATGTGCTCCTTCCCAATCCATTTCATGAGTACCACAATTGTCTTTGATGTGGATATAAATAGCACTTTTTTCATTCTTTTTCTCTACTGCTTTTTTATGTTCTATTATTCTAATTGCTAAAGCTCTACCTGTCTCTCCAATGTATTGGAGATGAATTTGTATCAGTTTTCAAATTTAAAGGTAAAGTTTCAGTGCATAACAGAAATAGTTTAAAAAACAGACTAAAGATTAATTCCTATAGTAATGAGCCAGGAATAGAAGTGTATAAAATACCATGTAAAAATTGTAACAAAGCATACATTGGAGAGACAGGTAGAGCTTTAGCAATTAGAATAATAGAACATAAAAAAGCAGTAGAGAAAAAGAATGAAAAAAGTGCTATTTATATCCACATCAAAGACAATTGTGGTACTCATGAAATGGAATGGGAAGGAGCACATATGATAGTTAATGAAAAGAACTGGAATAGACGCAGATCTTTAGAAGGACATTTCATTATGCAGATGATGATTAATGGTTGCTTCATGAATGGTAATGTTGGAATCAAAGACTTAGCTTGGATGAGTGTAGCCATTGCCAAGGATAATGAAAAAGACAATATAATGTCTACTATAAATGCTACTATAGAAGAAGAGAATCAAAGAATTCAAAATGAAACAGATAAGCGTCATATTATTCTGGCAAAAAATGGACCAGAGATGAAAACCAGTTGATTTTGAAAGAAGAAGAAAGGTCTAATAATATTGGAGAAAGAAGCACATCATTGGAAAAAGAAATAGATAACAAACTAAATTTAGGACACATCTCAACTAGAAGGAAAAATATCAGATGAATGGTTCATACTGGAATTATCTAGAATGATGTAAAACATGTATAAACATGTTTGGTATTGTTGTGTTTGAGGAACGTTTCACCCAACAATGTGTAGAATATATAAAGGAAGAAATGTAGTATTATCATCATAAACCACTGAAGAAGACTGGTGAACAGTCGAAAGGCCTATGGTAGATAGAATAATGAAAGATTAAACTAGAAGTATATCCATAATGTCATTACACTAAATTTTAAATCCTTCTTCATGGCAGCAGGCTGAAGATGTGGCACTAGACTTTGTAGGATAATGGCTCGAGATTTGTTTTTCTCCTTCGTAAATTTCGCTTTCTCAGCGGTAGGTTCAGTCGGCTCGGGCTCCACTTGTTTCCCTTGGACAAATTGCCATATGCCCTTTTCTTCAAGTAAGAGCTGCACATCTATGCACCATTGGACATAGTTCAAACGGTCCAATTTTGCTAAACCGCTGGCTGCCGATTTGGTAATGTCCTTCTCGGACATGATAACCTGAAAAGCAAATAGAAAAAAACAATATCGTTTCCAAAATTATGATAATTGATTTATCACCTTGAATTGCCCAAATAAATTATTTTGGGCAATTTATGTGTGTCCTCTACTACCAAATCATCCTCTGTTACCAATTGTTAGGCTGTAAGGTGGATCAACAGGCCAAAGATGTTGTGGAAGCGTAATATCTATTTTCCTGCGTCGAAAAATCAATTTTCCAGTTTTTGGAATTTTGCCCCGAAAATCGAAATTCCATGCCGTCGGAGGTGCCCTGGCTGCCGCCCGTCGTATACGCGATTCCCGTACTCCGGAGATAATCGCGAATCTCGCCGTACGTTGCGGTATTGCTTCAGCCGCGTACACAGGATGGAAATAGGTCAACTGGTGCTGCAAATGGTGTGTAATGTGCTGCACCAAATCCCTTCTAGGCCTAATATGGATTTGGTATCGTGCTGCTATGGTTTTCCATCCAGAAAATGGCCAGAACTTATTACCAATGTTACGGCCGCACTATATGTGCTTATATGCCGGAATATATATGTGAATTGGTAATAAAACTCACTCTTAATGCAGTCCATTAACATCGAAAGTGGCAGAGATTTTTATTCCAGCCATCTTGCCTTCAAAACAGGAAAAAAAACAGTCAGAAATTACAGTCTCGGTCAAAAAAACTAAAAATAACCTGCATGACACAATCTATCTGTTGTGTCATGAAATATGATAAAATAGGATATCAAATGACAGGGAATTGTCCTCTTACATCTAGATCAAATGAGTGACAATTCCTAGCATCAGAATAAATACATTTGAGTCCAAATCCACTATAAAATATACTTTTTGAGTAATTGCTCACAATAAATATAATTTCTAATTTTTCAAAATATATTATTTCTCAATATTGCTAAGCAATTAGTGTTTTCTATTATTAAACATATTATGACAAATATTTACACGGGCACTAAATAATAAAATACGTACAAACAATTTCTCATTGTTCTCCAAAAACAAACAATTATTAATTCAATTTAATTTTCATGAATCATGTATACACATGATTACAAAATTTGTACATTTGAGCAATAACAACTTGTTATTCTCAAACACACTCCTTAAACGGTTATATAAACAACTTTAATTTAACTCTTATAACAACAATAATGCTCTAATGGATACAGGAGCCACGCAGTGTTTTATCGGCGAACGTATGTTAGCAGCCACTGGATGTCTTCATACAAGAAGCTCCAAAGAATATGGTAATTTGTGCTGTTGGAATCGACCATAAACCAGTGGGTCAAGTGACCTTATTGATTGAATGGGATAATTTCAAAACACCCATGAATTTTTATATACTAAAAGATGATGTGTGCAGTCTGATCATTGGGCATAATTTTATGCGCAGGGTCGGGCTAGACCTGCATACCGAGGAAGGATATTTTTCCTGCTCTCGATTTCCAGGTGTACACATCCCCTATGTGCCATACGTGTTGGGATTCAGGGAACTTTCACTGAAAACCCTTCATGTATTTGGCAACCACGAAATGCTTTCGTCTCTAGATTGGGACGAGAAATTAGTAGCGGGTAGTGATTGTGTTGTGGAATATGTTTGGCCAGGACCCATGAGCTCCGTAATGGTCAAGAAATTGGTGGAAATCAAATTTTTGCAATTTTTGGAAATTTTGATTTTGGATGGAAAATCCGAGATCGCTCGGCGGGACACGGTGGCCCGGCTGCGGCCAAAAGTTGCCGCGATTCCTGTCGATCCAAAAGTCGGCTCCAAATATGTTTCTGAGCGCTCCGGCGATAGGCTGGCTGTGTTCCTCGCACCTTGCTTGGTACCTGGCAGTAATTTCAGAATTTCGACTCAAATGGTACGCACTGGACATCAAAAATACCGCAATAAGGTGAAAACCAAAAGTGCACTGAATGATGCTTTGCTGCAGTACGATGTAGGGAGTTCTCGCTGAATTCCAGCCGCATGTGGGACGAGCGGCTTCTGGCTGACGTACGTGAACTTCGATTCGCGCACTACGTCTTGGAATTGGCGACGTGACTTTGCATACTTCTTCGGCCGCGTAAAGGCTCTGCGGCCGCAGACAAACTGCTTATATGCCGCAAGTGAATTAATGCATGTAATTTCGAGAAAACTCACACTCAAACGGTCCAGTCCAAACATGTAAAACAACTTGTTTATTGGCAGGAGCACTTCACAGGCGCCATCTTGGCTGAACCTGGGCAGGAAGAACAAGGCCCGGGACAAATTGTAGTCTCGGGCTGAATAAAAGCATTAAATCATTTCTAAAAATAGCTACTCATCACCTAGGTGATGGAAATGCTTTGTAAAATAGAGAACTGATGTCATACATCTAGATCACTTGACATGCAGTTCTCTAAAAGGAGAAATGACAAACAAATGGACCAAATTGGTGCATAAAACAGTTTTTACATGAAATCAAAAAGTACCAATTTGGTAAACTAGCCAAGACCATTAACTAAATTAATAATACCAAAATAACTGTTAATGATCAATAATTGCCAAAATAAATTTACAGACAATATCTTAAATGTCTAATTGGCAATTATTATAATACGGGGGCCTTTGTTATAAAGAAAATAATTCAGAGCTGTGTTATGACAATCTTTGACATTAACACAGCGATAATTGGGCTGAAATCACATGTTGGATTTACTAAATACTTACATTTGTCCCTTTAAACCAAACATGTATTACAAAGAACAATAAACACTGTGGCACCATATAATCGATTTATCATACGGTGCCTTTGAAGGTAAAAGACACTACTTGGGTAACTGGTCGAACACAGAACCACACAACATTTTAATGCGATCACTAGAAACCCACTTAGTGAAAATGTCGGCTACAAGACGTGCACGGAACCTGACAATAGCACCTTGTGCGTTGCGCTTGAGCTTGAAAGTCCACTTATTTTCACGGATATGGCTATGGCTTGGCCGGGGCTTAATTTCAAAAACTGACCTCTCCTCGAGAGTATCTAGTTCTTCGGCCATAGCTGCCTTCCACTTGTCACTCTCAGGTGACGACATAGCCTCCTCATAGGTAGACGGCTCTTGCACTTTAGCGCAGTAAACACGCACAGAATAAGTCTCTGCTTTACCATTGTCAACTTCTGGTTCAATCTCTGCATCTCTTGGTTGTTACACGTCATCATCGCTGTCTGAATCCACAGCATGGGTGGGATTGAAGTCATACTCATCTGCTTTGTATTTCTCTTTTAAGTGGACTTCACACCAAGCTTTAATATCTGGCCTGCTGCGCAATGCAGTACACAGACCCGGGGCATAATAATATACATCCCACTGTCCTTTTGTGACACCCGATTGTCTTTGGACTTCCTCCCTTTCCCAACCTGGCTTATGGGGTACAGGCACCCTGTGCGCTACCCTGGTGGTCTCAAAGGAGTGGTGGAAATAGAAAAATCTTTTTTACGCGTCGACACAAAAGGAGGGATATCTTGGGTCGGAAATCTCTGCGCTGCAGGTGGTGGAACTATAGCTGGAGCAACTGGTGGGGGCGCAGGAAGAGTACGCGCCAGACGTGGAGCTATTGGAGGTGGAACCTCATCCTCCGAGTCACTTGACTCATTGGGTGATGACCTGTGCGTCCTTTGGTCAGAATCAGTCTGAAAAGGACTGTCACCCACATGGGTTCTTACCACATCCTTATACAGGCGCGTCTCGTCAAACCTGACGTGTTTAGACTCATACACGTTACCTGTTATCGGATCCCAGATCCTGAAACCCCTAGTTCCCATGGCGTAACCCACCATAACGCCCTTCCAGGCACGTGACTCTAACTTGTCACTCCTACTTGGCTTTGGCACATGCACATAAGCCAAGGAACCTGGAATCTTTAAGTGTGCTAAGGACACTGGGCGTTTCCAAAATAGGACATAAGGGATTTAATTTCCCAGACGAGAGTGGGGATACCTGTTCTTTAGGTAGACCAGGGTGATTGCCAATTCGGCCCAGAGTGGCTTTGGCAGTCCAGCACCGAGTAACATGGCTCGAATGCTGTTTAGAACCGTACGGTTCACTCGCTCTGCCACGCCATTCATTTCTGGACTATAGGCATTAGACCTTTGTATGCTCACACCAAGTGAGGTTAAGAACTGCTCGAATTCACTAGATGTGAACTCCCCACCTCTGTCTGTGCGGATTGCTTTGACTTTCTTACCAGTTGAACGTTCAATACGGGCGTGAAACTTCTTATAGGTTTCAAATACTTGGTCTTTGGAGCGCAAAGGGAAAATCCAAGTATAGCGGATAGCATCATCCACTACGCATAATAAATACTTCGCTTCCTCTAGGGATGGGACAGGATAGGGCCCCCATACATCCATGTGAAGTAATTCGAGGGGCTCACTAGCTACTAGCAGACTTTCAGACTTAAATCCTGCCCTGGTGGATTTAGACAACTCACAATTGTCACAAATGGCATTTGACACCTTTTGGTGCAACTCAATACCCTTAACATTAACATTGTTCAATAAATAATTTAAACCCTTTGTGTACATGTGTCCAAAACGTTGGTGTCACATGTTCACAGAAACACTGTAATTCTCAGGCTTGCCCGTTGGACTGGGCTTTGTTGCACGAGTTCCAGACTTATTTAAATTGGAATTATTACTCTGCCTGTACTTAACAGGCCCTTGAATACGGTAGAGTCCATCCTCTAATTTACCGTACAACGAGCAAACCATGGAATTAGTTTTATACACTTTCATTAAATTATTATAAATTGACACATGGTATTTTGCACAATCGATTTTGCCAATAGAAATAAGATTACGCTTAAAGTTTTTCACAAAGTACACATTTAGAAGTTTGATCTCATGAGGGGCTCCTTGCACTTGCACTATGAGCTCAATAGTACCACGACCGGTGATACTGGATGAGCCCTCACCCAACTCTAGGCGCATGGGTTGAAGTTCTTCGAACTCGCAGAACATTTCCCTGTTGCCACAAACATGGTGTGACGCACATGAATCCAAGTACCATGCTGTTGAGGTGACATCCACACTTGCAGAACATTTCCCTGTTGCCACAAACATGGTGTGACGCACATGAATCCAAGTACCATGCCGTTGAGGTGACATCCACACTTGCACTGCACACCTGAGATGACTTTGGAACAGTTGGTTCACCTGGTGCATTGGCAAACCATGCAGACTGTGGCTTATGTGCTTCAGCCGGTACACTAGGCGCTTGACGCCCACCTCGGCATCTTCCTCGGCCACGGCCACGCCCTTGTTGCTGTGGTTGGCCCTGCTGTGGCTCCTGAGACCTCGGCACCTTTGGTTTAGTGCAATCACGTGCGTAGTGACTCTTGATGCCACAGTTGTAGCAGGTGATTGACTGCAGATGAGCCTTGCTGTCACTGGATGAAACACCATTATCACTCACTACACTATGGCCTTTAAGACTTAATGAATAAGCTGTAGCCGCCTCGAGAGATTTTTCACTAAGTTTCCTACGGTTGTTTTCTAACAACAATGCTTCTTGGACCTTCTCGTAGGTAAAGTTGACTTTCTGCCATTGGTAGATTGATTGAATCTGCAATTCAAAATCTTTTCCAACATGTGAGAGCAGAATATAGGCTTTAATCTGGTCTTCGGGCTTCAGTTTTGCATTGGCGGCGATTAAGTCGTTGTCTGCCTTTTCTAGTCGACTTATGAAGGTGTCGAGCTCCTCATTTTCCAATTTGCGGATCCCATAGAACGTTTCCACAAGTGAAGCTTCTCTGGCAATAGAGCTAGGCTCAAATAGCTTCTTAAGGTGGAGCCAAACCGCTTGAGTATCCTCGCACTTCATTGCGACAGGTTGCAAACGTGGAAGAAGGCTCTGGAGGATGATAGCTTGTGATTTTGCTTTATCCTTAGCAAATTTCTGCTTTTCCTGTGCAGAAGCTGTGGCTGGGGGCTCTTCTTGCTTGCCAACTGCAAAAGACCAAATCCCTTTCTCTTCTAAGAGAAGCTGCACGTCAACACACCACTGGACATAATTGGCGCGGTCCAGTTTGGGTATCCCGGAGGCTGCTAACTTGGTTATGTCCTTCTCGGACATCTTTGGCAATCTGAAAAACTCAAAAGACAAGACAATTTCCGCTCAAATTGAAGAATTTGCAATTTCTTACTGATTTTTGCCCAAATTCACTTTTGGGCAATTTTGGATGCTTGTCCTGGTCCAATTAACCACCCTCTGCTACCAATTGTTGTGGAATACGTTTGGCCAGGACCCACGAGCACCGTAAAAGGTGAAGAAATTGGTGGAAATCAAATTTTTGCAATTTTTGGTAAATTTTAGTATTTTGGTATGGAAAATACCGAGATCGCTCGGCGGGACTCGGTGGCCCGGCTGCGGCCAAAAGTTAGCCGCGATTCCCGTCGACCCAAAACGTTAGGCCCTAAATAATGCATCTGAGAGCTCCGGCGATAG
>JH431197.1:2183-45759 GCA_000239455.1 Strigamia maritima
AATGAATATATAAGTCAGCACTCTACGGATTGTCTGAAATTCATCCAGAATCGCTACCATGCACGATGGAACAATTGAAATAGATAATAATGTATCATAATCCAAGATGGTACATTTTATCGTGTGATTTGATCAGGTTTGAGAAAGATAATATTTTTTAGAAGTTTAAGTCCATTTGCACGTTTTATCCGGTATTTTATTGATAAGATGGTTTGATATCGTGTTAAAGTGTGTAGGAATTGACCGCCATATTTATAGATAGCTAGTGCAATTCCAACCCCGTCACATGTGCCACAACATGATTGTTACGGCTGACCTCCGTTGCCCTTCCCCACTAGGTGGCATCAATGACCTCAGGTCATTGGTCAATGCTTGACCAGTAACTTTGAATATCTGTACAGTTTTGTGAATAATTTGTAACAATTTTTTTTCAAGTATTGTTTCACTGCTTTATATGAATAAATTAATGTTCAACAAAGACTAAAATTTTGTGTATTTAGAACAAAAAATTGAAATATAAATTCAGTATAAATCCAAATTTACATTTAAACTTTTTAACCCTCGGATAGGCAAGCTTTAAAAATAACATTAGTGGATAACCCATAGTCATGATCATGTTCATATTTCGGGTCAAGTATTTAAAGCGCTGTTGCATTTGGTTGAAAAAACTGCCGCTGTTGGCGCTAGTTTTTTCCAAAAATGGCCACTGCACATGCGCACGGATTTTCATCTTTACTTGGCTTTCCTGCTTCATAATCTTTTTTTAATCTGATCGTCTGCTAGTAACCCTAAACAGAATCGCTTTAGCCAATATGCAGTGAAACCGGCTTTTTTTTCTGCTGGAGTTTTAGGGGGCTAAAATTTGCCGATCAATTATTTCAATAAATATCAAAGCAAATACTTCAAATTTTTTTTTATATGAATTTTATTAGTATTTGAACAAAGTCAGAAAATTTCAGCTTCACAAGATAAGCCAAAAAAAATTCTTCTATTCAAGAAAAGAGCTGAACTCAATCGTGTCATAGGTTGCCCATCCAAGAATTAAAAAAATTAAAAATCAATTAGTTCTGCCACAATTCTGCCAAACAAGACAAACATGATGTACTTGTAATACATGTAATAATCTACTTACTTCTAGCATCTTCAAATGTCTCCTCAACAAGTTGAAGAAAAGGATTATCTAAATACCCGTGATGGTAAGTGACATCCCATGTTTTTTTTAATATAACTTTGATTCCACACACTTCTAGTGTCTTTACAATTGTGTCAGCAATCCAATAAAAGTCAAGCTCCTTGGCACTTGAATAAAGAAATGCAACCTTTTTCCATTGAAAACTCATCAACACAGAAGCCACAGATTTAGAAATATGTACATCCGGAGGCCGGGTTCTCGCAAAAGTTGGAAAAATTGTCTTCTCCGATGTCTCGTATCTTGTGCAGAACTAGAAATGTATACAAACAAAAACATTAAGTATAGTATGTTATCTAAAAAAATATATACCGTATGTTTAAAACATTTAGTCAACATTAAGAACACTACAAAATAAACATTTGCTTTCTTTTGATCATAAACTGTAATCTAGGGGGTTTTACTGACCCCTACTCCACCAAATTTATGAATTATAAAACTAAAAATAGCAGCAAATTTTAAACGTCAAATATGATGGTTCTTTTCTAAAAATGCTAAAAAAAAGTGTACTCAACTCCATTTCCAACACATTGCGACAAACGACCCATTAGCTAAACTCTATCCAACAATTCGTAAAAAGTGAACTTTTTTGCATTGTAGTGAAAGTATATATTGTGGTATCTTATTTTAATCCTCTAGTCAAGCCGAGTCGAAAAATCATTGTTTCGTAGCCAAAAAATGTCCGCAACAATACAAAAGCCCAAATGTACATAAAATATTTTACAAGCATTTTCGTTCGTTAACATTGCATGACACACAAGGCGAGCCCTCAACTAGACATTGTTTTTACTATAAAATAATAAATATGCAACAATAAAATATTCTAAAGAATGAAATACATGTTATTGTTGAGAGCCTTTCCCATATTAAAATTAAAATTTTGATTACACTTGACCTTTAATGCTCTAACCAGTGGGAGTTTGTTGCAATGTGTTGGAAGTGGAGTTTAGTGTTACAGCCAGACATACAAGTTAATTAAAAACGACCGTAACACCCTCAACAGCCTTACAGACGGACAGATATACTCGATAATTATTTTATTCAATTGATAGCGACATTCGTATAACAATCCAACCTTGTTATGTCAAATAATGAAAAAAAGAAAACCTATTTGTGAGAAGAATGTTGTTGTTGTATAAGTAACTCGTAAACCCCATTTTTTTGTCGATTTGCAGACAAATTGGTAAAGTTTTTTCCCAATTTCTTCTATCCAGTTCAATTGCTTTATGTTTGAAGTTTTACTATCTAGTATATCTTCTTTCACAACACATAAGATTGTTACATCTGTTTTGCCAAAACCCGATCAATTTAGCTTGTAAAAATCTATCTTTGTTTCAGGATTTCCAAACAACTTGTTATAAATAAGAAAACAACACGAGAACACATTGAAATAAGTTGGAAAATCAGTGGCTTTAATGTTCTCATCACATCTGTACTTAGTGAAAAACAAAAACCCAGACTTCATTGGAGGCCGAGACTTGAACCCAAATCCCCTAATTGCCGGTTGTGCTTTACCATTAAGTTACCTAGAACTCCAACAGAATCTAAGACTGAATGCTACTTCACCACTTCTCCACCTCAAGTTATTTATTAAACGACAGACATCACTTCGTTGCCCTGGACATTTAAATCTCATTGGCAAGTAGTCCCTAGCGGGGAAACTTAGGACTACCGCATGTTACCTCAGCCTCAGGTGATGTATATAAATAAGAAAACAACACGAGAACACATTGAAATACGTTGAAAATCAATGACTTTAATGTTCTCAACACATCTGTACTTAGTGAAAAACAAAACCCAGACTTCATTGGAGGCCGAGACTTGAACCCAGATCCCCTAATTGCCGGTTGGGTGCTTTACCATTAAGTTACCTTACCTAGAACTCCAACAGAATCTAAGACTGAATGTTACTTCACAACTTCTCCACCTCAAGTCATTTAAACGACAGACATCACTTCGTTGCCATGGACATTTAAATCTCATTGGCAAGTAGCCGCTATCGGGGAAACTTAAAACTACCGCATGTTACCTCAGCCTCAGGTGATGTATATAAATAAGAAAACAACACGAGAACACATTTGGAAAATCTTTGACTTTAATGTTCTCAACACATCTGTACTTACTGAAAAACAAACAACCCAGACTCCATTGGAGGCCGGGTCAAGACTTGAACCAGATCCCCCAATTGCCGGTTGGATGCTTTACCATTAAGCTACCTACGAACTCCAACAGAATCTGAGACTGAATGTTACTTCATCCAACAATTTGTGATAGCCAGTTTTTCGCTTTAAAAAATTTGTTAAAATGAGGTAGGACTGTATAAGTACTGAGACCGCAGTTTTTTTTTACAAATTCACCACTAAAAACAGAACATAACATGTCTGCCAACAACCTTAATTAAAAGAACATGTCTTCCAATATCATTCACAACACGTTTCTTGAATGTCCATTTCTATTTTGCACCAATCCCAGAATAACAATCAAAACAAGCAAGACACACATATTGAAATAAATAAAAATTTATTATGTGCAGCAGCGCATGCAAACCACTAATTAATTTTAGCACCTAAACTTAATTTTGAATGCTAATCTTTGGAGGGTCTTCAAGATATGGACATAAATGACCTCTATTAATTGATAACAATTTTAAATTGAATTGAAACAAATGTACATTAGTATATAGCAAACTTCTCATTTTTAATTTGTCACATTTAAGTCAAAATAAGCACTTGATACAATTCTTATGCAGCATTAAAAGTCATTAAGATAGTTAATTAAAACTAATGAACCTATCAACCAATGCAATCAAAGCAAACACATTTAATGGTGATTCTTGAGTATCAGCTAGACACAAAAGCTGTTTAAAGTTTGCATTTCTCAAGTAATTTGTATAGAAGTAATTAAAAACTCAAAACATTTTAAACAACATACATTTTAGAGGAAATAAAGCAAACCTGACTCCACTTTTATGTATGTGCTGCTGTTTTTTTGTTTTTTTTCATTTGACAAATTCATTCCAACAACAAGTCTCCAACTCTTGCCACTTTTCCTGACCATTAACTCAAAAGAAAATATTTCAGTCATTTTAAAGGTGACATACTGTTCTTGAAAAGAAAATAAAGAGAAATAAGAATTCTTTGTTGTTTTAGGTTGAAAACATTTTTCAGTATACAAGTAGATGCCTGATCCATATATTGATCTTGTAAAATCAAAAATGGAAAAGGTCCAAAAAGTCAAAAACTCTCTTTATTCTTGTCAGTTTCTCATGGAGTAGTTGTATCAATCCTCATTGCTCATTATTGAAATTATAGCATTGTTCTGTGAGACTAATATCCCACTTCACCTTTTGTATAATTTCTAATTTAATATGAGAGCCAAAAAAAAAATAATATCCATGAAAGAAATATATTCAGCATGTTTATTTTGCCAAATTGAAAGCTTCTAATGTAAGGACAGTGTGAGCGATATTGGATTCTCCAAGTCATTGCCACAGCATGGCTCGTCTACCATGCTTGCTGTTGTTGTATATGATGCACGTTGCATAAATGACACGTCATGTCATGTATATATAACAACAGGTGCGTTCAATATCGAGAAGTCAAATAAATGACTTATAGAAGCAACTGAAAAAAGTCACTTATTGTTCTAACGCGCCTACCCAGGTAACACCAAATGTTGCTGCAACGTTGCAAAGTTGCTGCAATGTTCCAAATGATACTTCTTCTAACATTGCTGCACTGTTGGCCAACATTGCTGCACTGTTGGCAACATTGCTGCACTGTTGGCAACATTGCTGCACTGTTGGCAACATTGCTGCACTGTTGGCAACATTGCTGCACTGTTGGCAACATTGCTGCACTGTTGGCAACATTGCTGCACTGTTGGCAACATTGCTGCACTGTTGGCAACATTGCTGCACTGTTGGCAACATTGCTGCACTGTTGGCAACATTGCTGCACTGTTGGCAACATTGCTGGACTGTTGGCAACAGTGCAGCAATGTTAGAAGAAGTATCATTTGGAACACTGCATGCAACATTGGTGTTATCTGGGTATGTGCTGTTGGTGTGCCCATGCCATAAGGTGTTGTTGGCAACAAAATGGCTGCCTCGATGGCTGCCGATCTATTTGCTAGATTTGTACAAAACTAAGGTTTTAGCAAATAAAACCTGCTAATTTCGTAGATGGGGTCATCATTTAACAACATCCTAATGATTCCATGAGAAATCGGCATAAAAATAGGTAAGAGTTACGAAAAATGACGACAAATTACGTTGACCGCAGAACACACACCTAAGTCGCCATGATGTTCGCTGATTTCCGTATACGTGATTTGGACGTCGTTATTTTTTGGAACTATTACCTATTTTTATGTCGATTTCTCATGAAATCGTTAAGATATTGTTATATGATGTCTCTATCTACAAAATTAGCATATTTTATTTGCTGAAACTTCAGTTTAGATTGAATCACCCGAATCTAAGTAGGAAAGGCACTTTTCATAGTCAGAGAAGTTGTTCCTGACTCACTGACTTCTCTGCTTTCTGTTGAGTTGACTTCTCAGACTTATGATGTATTTTTATTTTGCCTAAGAGAAGTCGAGAAGTCAATTTGCCTGTCGCTGCGCTTCCGGGTTATTTTGCAATAGCCCTGACCAATAGGACTAAATATTTCCAGTTTGGTTGTCACTGGCGACAGTGTTGCCACAACTCAAACAATTGCCGCAAACTCAAACAATTGCCGCAAACTCAAACAATACGAACCCGTTGTGACAAAACCACCAAACCTAGGTTCACGAAACCACATATTAATGGCTAAGCCATTGTAATGAGATTTGGACGCGGACAACTAGCGGCAAAAACGATGGGAAACAACAATCGCAACCGAATAATTGTTAGCCGCAGCACCATAGGCGTGAAGCCCTCATTACAACGACACAAGAATTGATGTTGTATCAACAGAGTCTATGTCTAGGTATAGAATAAATCACTTCATCTTAAACTGTCCATGTGGTAGGATGTTAGTCACCAACTCTTAAACCTGGTTGCATGCATTAATGCGCTAAAATGTTGTAATGCATGGGAACTCTGTTGCGTCCGCACTGTGATGCGCTGTGCTTTTCAGCATGTTGTCGTATGGCACGCTGGCTAAGCATGTGAGAATAGGTAGTGCTTTCCCATGAAAGAAGTTAATATTGAATCAACAGTTTTGAACGTCAATTAAATGTTTGAATGTTGTGTTCATAGACAACATCCATCGAACGTTAAATCAACATTCTGAAACATCAATCAAACAGCTGAATATGGGTTGTTAATATGCAACATTTTGTTGTCAACATTTTCATACAACAATCAAACAGTGGAAATATCGGTTGTTGATATGCAACATTCGTTTAATGTAAAATCAATATTTAATGTTATGCTTGAATGTTGAAAAACATGTTGATAAAAAAGACATTCTTATATTGAGTCAACATTTCAGATGTTTATAAAAAATATTTTCTGAATGTTGTTTAGACATGTTCTTGTTTCGTAGGAATTTACTAGCAAGAATCTCATTCCGAATGATTGTGGAGTTTCTACTTAAAAAGCTAATTAAAAAGCTTAAAAAAATTAAAGAAAGTTGCTTTCGACAATGTTAAAATATATAGATTATTAAGATTTAAAAAAAATCAGTAAAACTAATGATCAAAAACCTTCCTTAAAAAAAAAATAAAACCTCAAATTGCTTTCACTGTCATTCACAAACTTAAAAAAATCCAAGACTCAGCAAAAACTTCTTTATTTTCTTCATTACTTATACCTGCAAAAAAGATCAACTTATCTCAAATTAAGTTGGTTATTTCTTCATTAAGTCAGTACTCAGTCAGCCAAATCGACCCCAATTGCATCAACACCACCTATACCCTGAGTGCTGAGAGAACATGTTTGTCAAGCTTGCAATTCCCACTACCGCTATTTGTTTCCAAGAACACTTGATGCAAACAAATGTCCTTGTCCTTTGTTATACAAAAAATAAGTTATCGACATCCTCCAAAAATAAGAAAACAAATCTAAAGTGATGTAGCTTTACTTTGTTTTCTTAAAAAGATTTTCAGTTTCATTCTAAACCCCCTTTCATCAGCATCACATCATTTTCATACTTCTTTTTCGCCATTCGTTATCCTGTAGGAAAAGGAGATGAATTCTAATCAAGAATTGTACCATCTGTGTACCGTACAGAAATTGCTTGTCACCCTGTTGTGGCTGTTCAGTGCTTGCTGCACTCTTAAAAATATGGAGTGTAAATGAGGAGTTTTTCAATTTTTACACTGCCAAAGTTTATATTTGCACCGCAAAGCTTATTGGTGAAGTGTAATTGAAGTGTAATAAAATTTCTGGTTAATTTGCACCTTAAAAGTTTATGCTTACACCTAAAATGTAGTAGCTACAGTGTAAGTATGGCTACAAGGTGTAGTTGCAAAATGATAAAAATGAGAAAAATGATTTATACCGTAGAAGTTTATGCTAACACTTGAAAAGTAGTTAATACAGTGTAAGTATGACCACCATATACTAACTGCACAATTCGAGGTGTAGTTGCAGAGTGGTAGAAATGGGGAAAACAAATTACACCTTAAAAGGTTATGCTTACACTTGAAAAGTAGTTAATGCAAGTAGTAACTGCACAATTCGTGGTGTAGTTGCAGAGTGGTAGAAATGAAAATTCGAATTACACCTTAGAAGTGTATGCTTACACTTGAAAAGTTTTTAATACAGCGTAAGTGTGGCTACTATATACTAGCTACACAATTTGAAGTGTAGCAGAGATGGAACTACTTCTTTTAGTTTTATCAAATATACAAGTAAGTAAATGATGGATAAAAATGAAATGCAACTTCTGTGTAATTAAGGCAAAAGAACAATACTGTTGTTTTATTTACTTATAAACTAAATAATTTCAGATTCCTAAATTGCATGCTAAAGACAATATAGACACAGCTCAGATGGTAGAGTGCTCGCTTAGAATGGGAGAGGTCCAGGGATCAATCCCTGCATCTCCAATTATTTTTTTTTTTATTTTTTAGAAATTTAAGGGTGCATACACCAGTGCAGCATACTTTGTACTTATACTTTGCAGAGTTGTGAATTATACAATTTCACTTTGCATTTTACTCAGTATAAATTTCATTTACCCTTCCAATGTGATCGAAATTATCAGAACCCTTCAAAGTGTAAATGCAACATAAACTTCTAGAAGAGTAATAAGGTTCAACACCTTAACAGTATAGACTTCGTAACACTTACAAAGCCTATAATCAAATACAATACTTCATAGGTGTAAATTCAGTGTGAAGTTTATTTGCCGTGTAAATAATTTTTGGCGAGACAATACACTACAAATGGGTTATTTGTTTTCTACACTAAATAACTGTACTAAATTTGGGACAAGCAATTACACTCTAAAACTGTACATATTTACACCTTTATTTCTAAGAGTGTGTGCTGTTTGGGTGGAGTGCTTCTAACAGCCTGTATTTCGATTGTTGGAGCAGTGAACTAATTAACAATTAAAGATGTGATCGATGATCGATTATTAAACTTTGTAGGAAAAACCAGAGCTACTTGCTAAATCATTTTTGGTTCAAAATTGACTCAATTCACTTTACTTGTTAAATTTAAATTAATTTTTAATACTTGAAATTCTAATTTCACACTTATTGCTGATGTTGATGTACAATGCTCAATGTACATTTTAGTACATTGAGGAATAAGTTCAAAATTGCATAACAGTCTGAAATTTTCAACTGCACTACTTGGAGTGTCCTCTTGTGATCATTAGGGTCATGCAATGAGGATGATAGTAAAGCACCGGATATCCAAGTCACAATGAGAAGACAGAGACGACACCGTATTATTGGGGTTTGGGCTTTTATTGTTCCCATGTAACGGTACCACCATTCGCCTATCCACGACCAACCCGCTGACCAGAGCGATGGCCCTAGGCAGCGAGGTCAAATCTCTATTGAAAACTATGATGTAGGTTTAACTACAGCCAGTCATGTTTCCTTTCAATGAAGCTTCATTAGGGCTGAACATGTTGTGTTCAGCTTGCTGGTTGTCTAACTACTCGCCGGCCACTGGCTCCTCAGCCTCTTACTGTATTTAATCGATTAAGGGCCACCCTCGAATTACAGCTGCACCCCCTGGCTGTAGTTTGAAATAAGCGCAAGTTTTAATACATTTGCATAGCTAAACGTATTAAATACCTTTGCATAGCTAAACGCAACTTTTTAAGTTGTTTTTATGTTAAAAACAACTTAAAAAGTTACGTTTAGCTATATAGACGCCGAGGGGAGTGCAGCTGCAATTTGAAATAAGGGCCGCGGCCCTTATTTGACAAAATACGGTATATATTATCCCCCTAGTGGACGCTAGTCGCAGGTCCACCCGTGATTGGCCCATGCCCATTCAACAGTGGGGACATCTTGTGCAGAGTTTGGCAGTGACCTACAGTCAAACTCTTTCCTTATTATTTCTCAGAAATAACATTACTTGGACACTGATAGTACAAACTGCAAACATCTCTATAACATATTCAAATTCAACAAAAAGTCCACAAAATATGGCATCTATCCAATTTGATATTTGGATAAAGATCATATTTAGATAAGAGATTTTTTTCCAATTTTCCAAATCACTTTAGCCCCTTTGAAGAATTAAATTACATCATTTCTGCCTTAGAAATAAAACCAAATATCATCATTGTTGCCAGTTTTTTTTGTTATAACTTATAAGAAATGTAAATTTATTTCCTTCAAATTTTTTATGTGTGAATACTGCAGCACATAAGTAAAACCACTTTATATAGCTGAGCTCTCACTCCAATTTATCCCGCAAATTCTGCGCAAAAAACTGACGTCTAAATTGCGCTATTTTTAAAATTGAAAATTTTTCTAGGTTTTTTTTGTGTATTTGCTGCATGTGGAAACCTAGAAAAATTTTTAATTTTAAAAATAGCGCAATTTTGAGGCAAAATAAGTTTTAAAAAACCACAAAACGCAATAAAATCGTGTGATTTTACCTCAAGTGAATCCAGTGTCAAGCTGGGTTCTCACTTGCGATTTTTCCGCTTTATCGCGCGAATTCCGCGCGGAAAACAAACGTCGAACTTGCACTATTTTTTAAATTGAATTTTTTTAAGTTTTTCTGTGTTTTTGCTGCATGTGGGAACCTAGAAACATTTTCAATTTTAAAAATAGCGCAATTTTGAGGCAAAATAAGTTTTAAAAATCCGAAAACGCAATAAAATCGCGCGATTTTACCGCAAGTGAGAATCCAGCATAAGTTTATTTCCTTTCACGCTTTTCAACAATGTATTATGCTCCAAGGACGGCACTACATTCTCCGTAGACTAAAAACAGAAATGTCTGATAACAACGCATATAATTCACTATGGTCACATTTCTTAAGTTTTTGACATGTTTCTGACTATCGTTTTCACTTCCAACTCCCAAGACAGACGTTTTAGCAAACATTATAGTGAAAAACTTGATAGAATTCTTCCAGACCTTACAGATCATGCAATAATTGTGACAAGTGTTGACTTTCTTTAAGTTACAACTAGTTACAACTCTTTTTCCATAATCCATTAAAAAGTTATTAAACTCTCTGCCAAATATTTTTCCTTTCCACAACTAATCGATTTATGATGATAAAAAATCCTACTGCCACCAATCATAAAGCTATTCTAAGAGATTTCTCAATTTTATTGCACTTGGATAAATCAAGCGGAATCTGAAAAAGCTTTTAAAACCTCAGATCTCTTTTTAGTGTTCGCATTGATTGGATAATATATAGAATTGTAAAGTCTAGACAACCCCAATTGGACTTCACGCCAGCAGAAGCAGAAAGAATAGAACTGGTTTCAGTACTGTGTTAGTATATGTGCTAATTGCAGTTGTCATGAAGTACCGTTCGTATTCATATACCACTGCTGTGTATAGTTAATGTTAAGAAGAGAAGAAACCAATTGGTGGCACAAAACTTTTAATGCGTGGAATCATTTCAGCCAACTGGAATTGTAAACAAAGGACAAATTAAAGATACTAGGTGGGTTCGAAAAGTCATTTAAACGAGTGTAACCACGTTTACACTCGTTTAAATTTTAATTTGCACGTTGTTTACACGAATTAATTCGTGTAAACGTCGTTCAACGGTCTTAAACGGAAACGACCTATTTTCATCGTGCAAATGCACGTGCAACGGAATTTGGCGTTTAAAGTGTTGTATTTGCCGCCATCTTGAATCCTCGCTTCGAATGTAAGTAGTAACAATGTGCATGATTCTCAAAATTGTTACTATTGTTACTATTTGTTACTAACTGTTACTATCTAATGTTACTTTTTTGTAAAAAAAAAGCAGGCAAGAATGATGTGCTTGCTGAAAAACAACTGCTCCGTACAGCTTGTTTGTTTATTACGGCAGCCATATTTGTGTGAATTATGTGTAAATTCTAGTCTAAATTCCAGTGTAAATGCATATGCCACATTTTAGCTCGAAAAGTCAGTCGTGCAACTTGACATTTACACTATCAGTTGCACTGGTCGTTTAGTGCAAAATCATTTTCGAACCCGCCTACTGTATATCTTTGAATAGAAGCCGCGGTTGTTTTTTGTTTGTGTAAGAACAAGTAAATTTTTAAGCATTGAAACGACTGAACTGAACAGAATAAACACTAGTCGGGTTCGAAAATTCATTTAAACGAGTGTAAACATGTTTACACTCGTTTAAATGTAAATTTGCACCTTGTTTACATCGTGTAAATGCCGAGCAACTCGGTTGCACGGAAACGGTCCATTTTCATCGTGTAAATGCACGTTCAACGAAAATTCACGTGCAAAGAGTTCTGTTTGCCGCCATCTTGATTCCTCGCTTCAATGTAAGTAGGAACAATGATTATAATTATAATCTATGGTAACAATGTGCATGATTCTCAAAATTGTTACTATCCAATGTTACTTTTGTTGTAAAAGAAAAGCAGGCAAGAATGATGTGCTTGCTGAAAAACATCTGCTTCGTTAAGCTTGTTTGTTTATTACAGCAGCCATGTTTCTGTGAATTATGTGTAAATTCCAGTGTAATTTTCAGTGTAAAATCCAGTGTAAATGCATATGCAACATTTTAACTCGGAAATTCAGTCGTGCAACTTGACATTTGCACTATCAGTTGCACTGGTTTTTCAGTGTAAAATCATTTTCGAACCCGCCTACTAATTTCAAAATGCACTAAAAAGTGTAAAATAATTTTTTTTAAACTCAGTTTCCAAAACATTGCAAGAAATTCCCATTGGCTAGAGCCTTGTCCCAGCAATTGTTTACTGCACTTAAAAAAATAATTCGAAAAATGACCATAAAAGGGCATAAACGAACATAAACGAAGATAAACGAACAAAAACGACCATAAAAGACCATAACTAAAAACCAACTATAACAACTATAACTAAAAACCAATTATAAATCATTGCTCATGAAATCAGAAATCAAAGTTTCAGCTAAATCTGATGGCAAAGCCCCTGGGTACAGTGCTTTCATGTAATATCTAAAAACAGGTCCTTTCATAAGCTGCTGTCAATATGGATGATGAATGAACAAAATGTTAATTTTAAATGTTGTACCGTACTTGATTATTTTTAGAAATTTTTTTAAAAACAATTCCATTATTGGTTTTTTAAATAAATGTTACATTTCAAGTCATTTAAAATTTGACAATTTATTTTTCGAATACGCCGACCCCTAGTGGCTTCTGAAAAAACCACGCATATTTTACCGTGCGGTGAAACATCCTTCGGTCGCAATTTAACCCTTGGATGGGCAACCTATGACACAATTGTGTTCAGCTCTTTTCTTGAATAGGAAATTTTTTTTGGCTTATCTTATGAAGCTAATTTTCTGACTTTGTTCAAATACTAATAAACTTTATATAAAAAAAAATTGAAGTATCTGCTTTAATATTTATTGAAATAATTGATCAGCAAATTTTAGCCCCTTAAAACTCCAGCAGAAAAAAAAGCCGGCTTCACTGCATATTAGCTAAAGCGCTTCTGTTTAGGGGTTACTAGCAGACGATCACATTGAAAAAAAATTGTGAAGCAGGAAAGCCAAGTTAAGATGAAAATCCATGCGCATGTGCAGTGGCTGGTTTCGGAAAAAACTAGCGCCAACAGCGGCAGTTTTTTCAACCAAATGCAACAGCGCTTTAACTACTTGACCCAAAATATGAACATGATCGTGTCTATGGGTTATCCACTGATGTTATTTTTAAAGCTTGCCTATCCGAGGGTTAAAGTGCCTTTCGACAAGTGCTCTAAAAAACAAACATAATGGTTGTAATCAGCTGGAAAGGGACTTTCTTTCTATATTACCCAGGTAACATCAAATGTTGCTGCAATGTTGCAATGTTGCTGCAATGTTCCAAATGATACTTCTTCTAACATTGCTGCACTGTTGGCAATAGTTCAGCAATGTTAGAAGAAGTATCATTTGGAACATGTTACCTGGGTAATAACATGGCGTATAGTGCAACTTTATTTTTTGAAGTAGAATTTCAGTAAAAACACAATTTGGACGTCATTTGCAATTTTTGAATTTGTCTACATTCGGTTACACACATTCATCAGACAATCAGATTCAGCGACACATATTTATCAGCCAATTAGATTTGGCAACACACATTTATCAGCCAATCCGACTGCCTACATTCGGTTACTTACATACAGTAGACATATAGAACCCAAGTGAAGTTAATAGATGTTATAAGCATAAATTATGACTTATTTTGGCATTTATTTACCAATACAAAAAAATTGTTATAATAATTTTTCTCAGTTTTATCAGTTTCGATTGATAATTTTTGACAACTAAATCAATTTGAGTTTTCTAAAACTGAATTAAAATCGACCCGAACTGAACTAAAACTGATTTTAAAATGACCACAAACATCTACTGTGCTTTTGAGCCTCACGGTATTTTTATTTAAAGCCACGGTCTATATTTGAGGACGACTTGTAATCTCGTAAGAAATACAGTAAACGCATTCGGAAACTAAAACTCGTGAAAAACCAGCTTTGAGTGTAAAAATCTGAGACAAGTTTTAGCTAAATTTTAACTTTCATGTGACCTCTAAAGCAAATGGCGCCTGAAAACAGGAGAGTTAATGCTGTGCAGAAAATTGCGATTGTAAGATACAAACACATGTCTCATGAAACGCTGGAATAGTAGCGGTTCCTACAACGCGCGTGCACAAGCGTTTCTTGACCTAAACTTACACATTTCCGGAACGACGACACATTTCAGAAAACAAAACGTGGGAAACTCGGGAAACACAAAAATGTTTTACTTTCCGAATGCACCTAGTATAATCATAATTTTAACCGTAAAACCTTCAGACACCCAAACATCAGAATCTACATAGATTCCAAAGAAATTCTTAATTTTGTTGAAGTTGTTGATGGCTACAAAATAAAGATTAAAGATTATAGCATTTTCTTGGCACCAAAAAGCAATTCCTAAAATGCAATATACTCTGTAATAATTTAACATTCAGAAATAAATGGGACACATATGTTGAGCTTGAGAGTAAGACTCTCCTATGGCATCTCCTATTTTCGCATATTGTAATAAAGCATTATTACATATGCGAAAATAGGAGATGCTATTTGCATAGCAGAAGTGAACACAGAGTGGACACTTCCAAAACTAGAAATAAACATAATGTGATGCAAGAAAACACTGCACATTAAATTTGTAATCACATGATATTATAGAGACAGCGCAGATGCACATCTAATGCTTAGTTCACACTGAACATGACGTAACGTAACGTAACTTACAAAAATTTTACGTAACTTAAGGAAAGTAACATATGATTTTGTTCACTCTGTTTGTAGACAGTAAGTGTAAATCGACTAATCACGCAATTTCTCATTTCATCTCGCTAAGAAGCTCCAGCGCCCCTTCTTTGCATTGTGGCACCAAAAAAAATGATAAATTCATATTCAACCGCTTTAGTAGGCCAATCTCCACCACTATGCTTGGTTCCCACCTGGCAGAAACTACGACAGAAAATTTTCTGCTGTAGAAAATTTTGAGTGCAGAAAATTAAAATTTTCTGTTTGGGGTTCCCATCAGAAGAAATGGTGAGCAGAAATGTGGGCAATAAACTCAAAAAATTAAAGATAGATGCTGTAAACACTGTTGCTTAACAATTATAAGAATTATTCGCTAATCGTTTAAAAACAAAAACATGTGTTGAAACGCATGTAAAAAAATATATACTTACACGTGCAGCCTAACTTTGAGAAATCAGAGTCCACCTGTTGTCCTTTAGACCATTGTCTTTATAGCGCTGATCTCCTGCATCAAAAAGAAATGGGTAATCCCTAACCATTTCAATTAAAAGTTTCTTGTCAATTTTAGATCGATGTCTGGCAGGTGCCATTTTGACAAGTCTTGAGATGAAGGAGGGGCTTAATTGATGTCATAGGGCAGAAAATGATTTGATTGGGTAGAAATAATTTCTGCTGCAAAAAAAATAGAAATAAAGTCTATACTTTTTCTGTCCACTATTTTCTGTACTATTTTCTGCCATAATCTGAAAATTAGGCAGAAATCTCCCCCAGAACAGAGCAGAAATGGTTCTGCTCTGTTTCTGCCAAGTAGGAACCAAGCATCAGCTCAAGTAGTCATTTTAATTATTTTTGAATCACTTTTAACTGTTTTTATCAAGGTTATTATTTCAAAATCAAAGTTTATACCAAGTCATTCTGATGGCGTCTCTTAGGATAAATCACTCCTCATATCCTGTTTCAAGAAAACAAATAAATAAGAGTTCATCCATTGGAAAGCAAATTAAAATTTAAAAAAATATAGTAATAAAAAAAAACAGAAACTCATTATCTACCAGGTTTATTTGATATTTATCCTCAGTTTTTGCAATATATCTATTTTTATCTATTCTTGACAAACAACCTGCAGAACCTATTCATTCAAGTGTTTTATACCATCATCAAGGTACAATCTCCTGTTCTGCTCTCATTTTACATTCAAATAAATCAATGAATTTGCATTAATTCAAATTACAAATTTGACCTACAGTATATTTAAATATCACCAATTTATTTATTTATTCATTCTAAGTCCCAAGAGATGTATAATACGTCAATAATTTGTAAAATAATCAATGAAATCCAATGGTAAATTAAACGTATTAATTTATAAACTCCGTTTCCAACACATTGCGAGAAACTCCCATTGGATGGAGCCTGTTTACTTGCACATTAACATTAATACAAATTTATATAAATTTGTATTAAAAAAACCACCAAAAACTACTATATATGGTCATTTTTACGATCGTTTATGGTCTTTTTTGTTCGTTTATGTTCGTTTATGGTCATTTTTCGAATTATTTTTTTAAGTGCATTAAATAATCGCTTAGAAAAGGCTCTAGCCAATAGGAGTTTCTCGCAATGTGTTGGAAACGGAGTTTAATGAAATAACTGAAATTCCTAATGATGCCCCTATGCTTTGCTGCTGAACCTGTTAAAAATTCGCTGTAACTTTTGAGCATCTACATAAAATATCCAGAAGAGAAATTAGTAATTGTTAAAAATAAAAATGCTACAACATATTAGAATTCATATTCATCAAAAAAGTTTATCTCAAAGCTATAGAAAACAGATATCATATAGCTTATCATATATAAATTGTATGCTTTAAAAAAAACTTTTAAATTACTGTGGAATAAAAATGGGAAATTCCAACTCACTTTTTAATCTAAAAATTTGCTTTAAGAAAAAAAAATCATTGTCATTCCCCCATGGAAATATTCCAATTCTTGAACCATAGACAGCGTGTTCTTAACTTCTTTTGGCAAATATATACTTGCACATCTCGTTCGTAGCTTTTGCTTTGTCGCGAATAAAAATCCAACTCTCTACCTCCTCATGGTCAACCCTGGGTACTATGACTGCCTGTTTCAACACAAACTTTAAAAACATTACACCATATACCATATTCTGTGCTTACATTATAATTTATAAACACAATGCAGTTGGTAAATATCACTAATGAAAAACAATTTGTTTTCAATTATCTACAAATTGCCTAGCAGCAAAGCTAAACAAATACTTTCTTTAATTACTGCTGCTTTGATCTTCCATAGCTACACTGCAAATCTAAATTTTGTTTTAGGCATTTTATAATAGCCTAAGTTAAGAAACCTAAACACTGGTTACATTTAATAGTCGTTTGAGTGAGTCTAATAATCAAGGTGACTATTTTTGAGTCACACTGCAGAGTTCTAAATATAAGACAAAGAATTGATCAAACAGCTGCTAATGAATAGACAGAAAACTCCTAAAATCCATAGAGATATGACTAACTTCCTATTTTCAGGATCCTACTTTCAGGAGGTTTCAGATGAATATGACGTCAAATACATCATATCTTGCTACTTTAAATCAACAACACACTTATGCTAGGTTCCCACTTGGCAGAAACTCAGACAGAAAATTTTCTGCAGTGCGGAAAAGTATGTTTTTCTGTCGTTGGTTCCCACCTGGGGACTGAAAAGTGGGCAAAAAAGTGCAGAAAAGTCGAATTTAAAAATGGATGCCAGCTAAGAAAGGCAATTTGTAAACACTGCTGCTTTTTAATTTCTGCCAAGTGGGAACCAAGCATAAAGAATTTTATTCACACAATATTGAACGCAACTTAACTGAGGTTAATTGCCTTAAGCGAGTCATTTGCCACAACTACGACGTCCAAAACGTCAGATGTGATGAGTTTAAGTCAACTCAGCAGTTAAGTCAACTAAGTTAATTTCTCTAAATGAAATTAAACGCACCTAGTGTAAACTTACAGTTCTGGTTTACAATACTAAGCATTCAAGCAAAGCAATAAAAGTTTCCAATGTTAGTAATTCCATTTTTCAACTACTACTAAAAAAATCCGAAAAGATAAATCCATAAAATAAAATTAGACATTGCCATAGAAGATTAGCACAACAGGTGGGCTGATGGGCTCATTTGGTTTAATAATTAACAATTTTGTGGAAACTTAACACGCTTGATTCATTCGCTTAAAACATGATGCAAAGCTCTGTAAAAAAAGTTTAGAATTTTAAAATTCTACCAATATTAAAATTTGATGAGTTTTTTTTAATTAATAATATAGCCTCAAAAACAAATCAAAAATTCAAATTTTTTTTTAGAAAAATGTGCTGCCCTGCAAAGCTCTACCACAGTAATTTTATATATATATATATATATATATATAGAGGAAGGTTTCCGTCAGTCCGTTACGGTTACAGCGCTTCAGTTACGATTTGCGCATTTTTCCGCTAGATGGCAAAACGAATTTTTTAAGCGGTACGTACACAGATTATACAGATAGGCAAGTCGACGCCATTGTTGACTCGTGGTTTTAGGCATTTCCCTGGTGGCTAGTAGACTAAACTCGAAAACATTTTGAATAAAAACCACCAAATATTAGCTGAAATTTATTTATTTTTTAAATTATATTGTTAAAAAAATTGTTTGATTTATTATTAATGATTTCCTTGAAAAAAATGCCAAATGAAGAACATTTCACACGTAGTTGTGCATATCTATGCACCTGAGGGCGCCACTGTAACCGCGCATCAAGAAAATGACGTAAATGAGGTGGACCTGCCTATCTGTATAATCTGTGGTACGTATCGCGTGTCATTTTTAAGCCTGATTAATCAATCGTCATTTTTTTATTACTATTTTTTACCCAAAAATCAATCGTGTATGATTACATATTTTTGATATTTTAAATAATGACGTTTCGTTAATAATCATTAATCGTTAATAATAATTTTGAAATTCGTTATGGAAGTGGAAATTTGACGAGATTTTTGAGCACAAATGTGTTGACAATAACAAAAACCAACAAACCATGATCATTAGTAATAATCAAATCCAACAAACCAACAAAAAAGGACAAAATACAATTTGTATTTGTATATGTATCTGATCGTTAATAAGATTTAGCGCGATCGTGCAGTTGCGGGAGTACAGATTATATAAATTAAAACATTGAAGCTTTTATATATCGGAAACAAAGCGACGGGCTATTTGCTTGTTTTATACAAGTTAAAGCACCTGCTTCGTACAGAATAATAGCTTTCCACACTTCACATCCAATCAGCACAATACATTGAAGGAAGCCAATGGTATATTATTTTTGACATGGTGAAAAAAGTTGTAGAGTGTGAGACAGGTTCGTTTACCTTATAATTATGGTCTGCTTTATTTTTGAAATAATACATATATAACAAAAAATTTAAAAAATTTAGTATATTTCGGTAAACCCAAAATTTACATATTCATGAATTTTGAAATTACAAAAAAAAAAAAAATAATAATAAAAACAACCAGTTTTAGTTGGAAAATCAATTATAATTCATCTCTGGCTAAGCAAAAGCTAAACGAAGCAAAAAACATAAAATGACATATAAACCTCATTTGAAAGTATTGAATTTCATTAAAAAAGAAACATACTGAAAAGTGTCAAATTTATTATTTTAAAAAATTCTCAATAAAAAAAAAAAAGAAAAAATAAAAACTAAATTTTTTTAAATTATACTCGTACAGTTCTTGCATTTGTCTGCTTTCATTCAGAGTTAAATGCTGAATACTTGACTCCATTCAGAATGATTTATTCAAGTCACGAGATAAAAGTTAGATTTTCCATGTTTCGTACATTTCAATTAGCACTACAGAGACCTGTCGTTGCTTTTATTGAAAAACTGCCATTGAGATACAATATGACTAATGCATAAACTTCATTTTAGGCACCACGGACATGTTTTCTACACATAAAACCTCGTAAAAAAATGCGGTAAACTCAAAAATATATATTATATTATCTCATTTTAATCCCCTCGTCGAGCTGAGTCATTCAATTCCAAAGTGATTATAAAAGCATAATTAAATCTGATTATAGAGAACCAGTTTAATCTGCTTTAAGCATTGAACATGTTATTAAGTTTCAGTCTGCGCATGCGCAGTTGCAAACTTAAATATTCTAGGGTCAAGTTCCTTGATCGGAACTAGTTCTTAATCCAAAATCCATGTCCGGATTGTTGTAGCTTTCTCCTTTCAGTTGACATTTTAAGTTACGTACTATAAAATAGTAGTATACATTAAAGTATACCAAAAATGTTGTAATATAGTAAAAAATATATAAAAAGGCACTGAAATCTCTTAATACAGTCGATCGAGTGCCACCTCGATCAATCTCGAATGCAAAATGGCTGCCAAGAATGCTGCCATAAACAAGATTTCAGCTGCATAAACAACCCTCAACGTGGTTTATGTAAAAGCGGTTTATGGGTAAACTGATTGTTGGAAAATGAAGTTAAAAACGTCATTTCTGCCTAGCGAGAATCAAAAGAATCAAGATAAACAGTTTATCCCTTTGGAATTGAATGCACCTAGTGTTTCGTAGCCCAAAAACGTGCATGTCATTGTTAACATATGCAAACACTTAAAAAAATAATACAAATTTTTATTTTCATTGCGTTTTTGTATTGTTGCGCACCATTTTGGGTTACAAAACATTTTTCAACTCAGCTCGACAAGGGGATTAAAATGATATAAGTTATCGTAATACATATTTTCGGCTCAATATACTTCACAGCAGACGACATTTTACCCAACCTTGGGAGAAAACAAATAATCCCATTGCAAACTTATACTAAATAAAGTTCATGTTGTAGAACGTAAAAAAACAGTGTTCCAACTTAGGTTAGTTCACACTTGAACCATTTTTGTAGAAGTTATGACTTTCTAAAAGTTTAATTTCTACAACCTCAATTCATCTTCTTCCTGTTCACATTTGTGAAGAAGTTTTGTAGAAATCTGTGACATTTTGCAATCAAAAAAGGATAATGCATCCTTTTGTGAATTATTTGTCTGGCAAAAATGAAGACAAATGTGTAGAAAGAAAAATTAAAAATATTATTGTTGTTAAACAATGTGGTAAACCATATGGCCACTGGTCAGTCAAGTGATTAGTCGGGGATGTGTTTTAGAGATACGACGTCAAGTTATAGAACGGATTTCTTAAACTAAAGTTGTAGAAAAGTCGTCCATTTTGATCCGAGTTGTATAAAACCGGATCAAGTGTGAACGCACGACTTACTGAAAGTGGGTTGGTTATGTACAAAAGTGATTCAAGTGTGAACAGGGCATTAGAAAAATCACCATTTTTTTTGAGTTGTAGAAAAGTAGGTTAAGTGTGACACACAAGTTTATCAAAGAAGGCGGGACTTGTAGAAAAGTAGTTCAGATATGAACATGGCAATAATCAATAATGCTTAGTTCCCAGTTGGCAGAAATTCCGGCAGAAAATTTTGAGTGTAGAAAGCAGCAGTGTTTATAAATTGCCTTACTTAGCTGGCATCCATTTTTAAATTCTACTTTTCTGCATTTTTTGCCCACTTTTCAGTTCACATACTTTTTTTTCTGCACTCAAAATTTTCTGTCGGAATTTCTGCCGGAATTTCTGCCAAGTGGGAACTAAGCATAAGTGCATTCAATCCTGAAAAAGGATAACGTCATTTCTCCTTATTGTCCTTAAGGAAAAGTGACTTCTCATTAATTTTGTAAAGGTTTGTTTGCTCATACCAAAATAGCTACCGATTTGTGTTTGAACGAGCAAAAACAATTTACTAAATTTGATCTTTGCCTAAATAAAGAAATTCTACTAGAAAATTATCATATTGTGTTTCTTCTTCATTTCACCATGGTGTGCACCAAAGCGACGCATTTTGCTTGTTTTAACTGACGTGAGAATCCGAGTGACTTCTATAAAGCAAAGTGACTCAAGTCACTTATTCTATAAGGCAACTATGACGTAATTTTTGTTTTTTAGTTTAGGGTTTCGACTTTATTGTTTTTGATGTGTTTTTTGTTTGTTTGGTGGAGGGTTAAGTATTTAACGTTTTTTATTTAGGTTGGTTCGTACACAGTTTTTCTCTCTTTGATGTTTTTTTTCTATAGCTGTATTAGATTTAGTTATTAATTCACGTCATACTAGCCTCATAAAAGACCCTTAAGTAAAATAAATGACTTTTGGTTTCAGGATTAAACGCACCTATTGTGTAAAATAAGCAATTAACATTTTAAAAAAAAGTGGAACACAATAATAATAATAATAATAATAATAATAATAATAATAATAATAATAATAATAATAAAAAGATTAAAACATCTAAAATCAATAGATACCTATCACAACATTTCTCCATCATTCAATGATCAATTCAAGTGCTCCTTATATCTAATATTACCTTACCCTTCAAAATTTCTTATCTACTCACTCCCATACCACTTGAACCCACAAAACACATCAAACAATACATTAACAACTCCAAAAAAAAAAAAAAAAATAACCCAATAAAACAATAAAAATAAATGCAATTTCTACTTACATAGGATATCATCGGCAAATTAAAGGCCGCTGCCATCCGCGCTTCGTGAACACAAGTTTCCTGCGGCCCTATATAGACAGACACATTCTGGGTCCACAAATTGGCCGTATTTAGAATGCTCTGTGCCTCTTCGCCATAGGTTTCAGCCACCACAAACGAAAGTGAATTCCCATCGCGAATTGGATGTCTCTCATTGACTTCATCGATTGCTAAAGAAATTGCTCCGCTCACCGATAGACCCGGCCGGGAGTACTCGTGCTCATTCGGTCTCCTTTCGGAGCCGGTGATATAACCCAGAAGAAACTCATGAGCGGAGCAACATGCATGAAATTGGAAGAGAAGGAAAACCGCAAAAAATAGATTTTGTTAGTGTTCATCTCGTGCCACTTAATTACATCTGACAGCGTGCAATTGATGTGTGTCTCGCATGTGCACATGCATCAGATTGTGTAGTAACAAGAGCCAGCATCTGGTTTTATCATTGATGGCAGCGGGCACGCCGCCGGGTGACGATTTTCTGTATTGCTGGAGTTGAGATGTTTCTTCGGTTGAGGTATTGATGGTATTCGAAAAAATGCAGCTTCATAGCTTACAGCTCATAGCTCATAGCTCCATTATGAATTTTTTTGAGGGGTTCGCAGACCCATACATGCAATTTAGAAAAGTTGCCCAAGAAATTGAACAGCCTATACTCTATTTATTATTTCGTGCGCGAAACTCCCATTGGTTAATGACCTATATTGTACTGAAAGTATATATTGTGGTATCTTATTTTAATCCTCTAGTCGAGCTGAGTCGAAAAATCATTGTTTCGTAGCCAAAAAATGTGCGAAACAATACAAAATCCCAAACGTAAATATTTTTTAAAAATATTTTACAGGCATTTTCATTTGTTAACAATGGCACGCACATTTTTGGACTACAAAACAATGATTTTTAGACTCAGCTCAACTAGAGGATTAAAATAAGATACCACAATATATACTTTCAGTACAATATAGGTTATTAACCAATGGGAGTTTCGCGCACGAAATGATAAATAGAGTAAAGATCAGTTTAAAAGTCAAGTGCAGTCTAAAATTTAATTTTAATATATGAAAGAGTGTTAACAATAACATATATTTCATTCTTTAAAATATTTTATTGTTGCATATTTATTATTATACCGTATTCCATCGGAAATGACGGTAATTACGAGTCTGACCAGTTTTTGACAAGTAGACAACTGGTCAATAAAAAATCAAATGGACAAAATGCCGGAAAATTCAAATTATCCGGCATGCCGTTCTTTCCGAGGGAATACGGTATAAAACAATTCCAATATTCCTTCTCCACAATGCCAAGCATCATGGTCAAATGACGTTCCCAATCCTAAAATTCAAATGATCCAGAACTAAAGTTCTCAGGTTTGATCGAATTTGAAATCTCTGAGCATGTGCATGAATATGCGCATGTTCAGATGGTTATTTTGTTAACAATTAGAACTGGTGTCAAGTCATTCAATCCTTGGTCGACCATGATGCTTTGCATGACAAACAAGGCGAGCCAACTAGACATTGTTTTGTTTATAAAATAATAAATATGTAACAATAAAATATTTAAAAAATAAAATATGTTATTGTTAACACTCTTTCACATATTAAAATTAAATTTTAGACTGCACTTGACCTTTAATTTTTAATTTTATTTTCAACAGTTCTCGAGATATTGTCAAAATTGCAAAAACCTGATTTTGGTGGTTTTTAATTTTATTCCCAGTAACTACTTGATCAATCTTCAAAAATTTTACGCAAAATGACAGCTCTATCATTCCCATAAATTCTCTTAAAACCATTCGTCTGTCAGTATTACAGCTTTTAAAAAATTTCCATTTTTCCCGACTCAAAATTTCAACATTTCATAAATTATAAAATTGAGTAGTAAATTACAGAGAATGCGGCAGCAACTTTTCCCTTATAAAATATAATAAATAATAATAGTAACAGGTATATATAATAAGTAACAAAAAAGTTAATTTTATCATATCAATGATAAGTTCATGCAGGACTGCTGGTAGTCTTCTGTGATTAGATAACACTGTCTCTAAAATTGACATTTCTGGGTTATCCATCATGGCACATCTACAAAATATTGTTACCAGATAATAAATATCCAAAATGGTAGTGAAACTAAAAACATAATTTTTTTTATATATAAATTTATTTCATCATTACTTCAAAAGAAAGCACCACTAATTTTTTCCCCACAATGTATCATAAATAAATTGAATAAATTGAAACGACAGTAATCTCTTCCAACACTTTTCTGCTTAAAGCCTTGTACACACAAGCTCATTCCACATACGGAATGTCACAGGAAATCGAAATCTGAAAATTCCTGTTTTTGTGGTGCACACAAAAAAATTTCATTGCGAGGAAACATTCCGCCATAGCTGAAAAAAATCATTCTTTTACTTGATGCGCGGAAAACCACCTATTGTTTCGTGCATGGAAGCTTTCCAACTACCCATAATTCATGTGGTTTAAGCGACCGGTTAACCCTTGGATGGACAACCTATGACACGATTGTGTTCAGCTCTTTTTTTGATAGGATAGGAAAATATTTTTTTGGCTTATCTTATGAAGCTGAAATTTTCTGACTTTTTTCAAATTCTAATAAACTTTATATAAAAAAAAATTTGAAGTATTTGCTTTGATATTTATTGAAATAATTGATCGGCAAATTTTAGCTCCTTAATACCCCAGCAGAAAAAAAACGCCGGCTTCACTGCAAATTGGCTAAAGCGCTTCTGTTTAGGGTTACTAGCAGAAGATCGCATTAAAAAAAGATTGTGAAGCAGGAAAGCCAAGTAAAGATGAAACTCCGTGCGCATGTGCAGTGGCCGTTTTTGGAAAAAACTATAGCGCCAACAGCGGCAGTTTATTCAACCAAATGCAACAGCGCTTTAACTACTTGACCCGAAATATGAACATGATCGTGCCTATGGGTTATCCACTAATGTTATTTTTAAAGCTTGCCTATCCGAGGGTTAAAAATAAAGATAACCAGATCACATTGATTATCTTTATTTTTAACCGGTCGCTTAAATCCCATCTTCGAATGTTGCAGCATCTTCTTGCTTTTCGTTTTTTCCTTTTCATTTCTTGGCAGGATAGAACATATATCCCGCCAACAGCAGCTAATAGTAGCCCAATACATTGATTTTCGAATATATCGTCATCATCATCCTCATTGCACCAAGTCCTTGATTGCACATTTCAGCGGCAGCCATTTGCAACAAAATATTTCAGACTGTCGCCATTTGAAACACGACCATGTGTAACACATTATTCCCAGTCTGAATTTTCCATGTGACATTATCCATTATTTAAAATTCCGTTGATAATTGTCACATGGAAAATTCAAACTGGCTGAATATTTTGAGTCTGAATTGGTGTGTGTACTAAGCTTTACATAGTAAGAACTTCCCTGCAAAATTTATAATCTTTTGCAACACGAATCAAACTACTCCACCGAACTGTAAAAACATTCCTGCGAGTCTATATATTGTTAAAGACCTATGCTGTTTTATCTTTGGGCATCCAACGCTCAAAATCTACACCCAGCAATTGAGACCATCGGGTTTCGCCTTCTAATAACGTTATTTAAATTTCTTAATTTTTCCACCAGGTAATGCCACTTGTAGAAACCATATGCACATTTGCTCACTTTTATTAAATCCCTTATATTAACTTCGGTTGTGGGTTTGAATGTTTGTTTGCAAATCTCTGGAGCCCAGGTAACATGCGAATGTTGCTGCAATGAATGTCACCTGAATGTTGGCAATGTGTTCGGTATTTTCGCAACATTTCTGCAACGTTGCTAATGTTAAATGAATGTTGACATTTTCCAATGTCGGTATCAAGTTTGATGTCACTGCTGCAGCAGTGTTGTGCGAACGTTGGCAATAAACATTGAAACAAACATGAATTTTTTATATATGTCAATGTTACTTAAAATGTTGCTGCAATGTTGACAACAAACATTTATCAACAATCAACTTAAACGTTTGTTAATGGCTACTTCAAATGTTGCTGCAATGTTGGCAACAAACATTTGATCAGCAATCAACTTAGACTTTTGTCAATAGTTACTTCAAATGTTTCTGCAATGTTGGCAACAAATATTTGATCAACAAATATTTGATCAACAATCAACTTAGATTTTTTCAAAGTCACTTGAAATGTTCCTGCAATGTTGCCAACAAACATTTAATCAGCAATCAACTTAGACTTTTGTCACTTCAAATGTTGCTGCAACGTTGCTGCAATACTTGGAAATAACATTTGCAATGTTGCATCATTGTTGCACATGACACTTCTTCTAACATTGCTGCACTGCTGCAACATTGCCATAATGTTGCATGCAACATAGCTATAATGTTGCACATGATACTTCTTCTAAAATTGCAAATGTTATTTCCAAACATTGCGGCAACGTCGCCGCAACATTCGATGTTACTTAAGAGGGTTGTTTGACACACTTCCTGTCGTCCAATCGACGGCACATTAAACTACAGATGACAACTATTCTATTAAATTTAGGGGCCAAACGCCCCACCTGCCTCCTGTCCACGATAAATTATATGATCAGCAACAATCGCTCCATTGTTACCGATCATATAATTTAATGCCCAAACCTTATTGCAATGGCTCAACCATTGAACATGTGGTTTTGTAGTGTTATCATAACGAGGTTATAGACTGACAATGCATATAAAGATGAATGGGAGCTTATGTCAACATCGCATTTCTGTTTTAGTTTGAGTGCATATTGAGACTGGTTAATAAAGTTAGGTTAGCCTGCCGCAGTCGTTAAGGTGCAAGAAATAACTTTTCTCGCACGCGCGATAAAAATTGCGTCACGTGACAATCTGGACCAATAGGAAGCAGTTTGTGGCATTTGAACAGGCTCCACCCACAATTGCAAATGACGCTGGTTTTTTCCCCTCACCTGAATTTTAAATCTTGATTAATCAATGCCATCCACATCCAGAAAAGCCAAAAAATAATAAATTCAGCAAATATTTTATGAGATAACAACGGATTTTTTTTTAGAAGTAGCCTAGTTTTTTTGCTCCAATGAAAATGCTTGAGCAAAAGCATGATTTTGCAATGGCGCGTTTAAGTGGCACTTTTTCACACTGCCGAGAGACTTTCTCTCGCTAATGGAAATGCATCTTTAGGAATAATCTCGCTCGCTGCGCGTCGCGAGATTAGTCTTTAGGTTATGTGGCGATACTGACAACGTGGTGACACAAGCCAATGTCTGCAAGGATTTGCAAGGGGGACTGATCGGTAGTCCCGTGCCATGAAATTTCTATGAGTACATAAGGAATTTATGCTTAGTTCTTACTTGGCAGAAACTCCGGCAGAAAATTTTGAGTGTAGAAAGCAGCAGTGTTTATAAATTGCCTTCCTTAGCTGGCATCCATTTTTAAATTCTACTTTTCTGCATTTTTTTGCCCACTTTTCAGTCCACATACTTTTCTGCACTCAAAATTTTCTGCAGCAGAAAATTTTCTGCCGAAATTTCTGCCAAGTGGGAACTAAGCATTACACGAAAACTATATTTTTGAGGGTTGGTACTTATTTTTACCGCAATATTGACAATTGCTAAGTTTACATGAACACGCTTTTCTGGAAAATGACATCATCATTCATCAAGTGGAAAAGTGGAAACTAAAGTATTATGGTGACGTCAGATACATGACCTGCCAGCAGTGTCAAACAATGTCTGTCATCAAGCTGCTGTTTTAAACTAGAAAAAAAACAATTTTTAAAAAAATCTTCTAAAAAGTTTAAAATTGTAATGAAAAGAGATGATGTTTGATTAAACATGTTTTTAAGCTTTGCTCAGAGAAATTTGGTTTTTTTGTTGATTCATTTGTTTGTCTAAAATTTAATTTCTATTTTTTCTTTCTATTTTAATCCTGCAGTTTGTATAAGATAGAAGAAATAGATAGATAAGAAAATTTCTTTTGTTTGTAAATGTGTGTAAAAATGTAGATTGTGTTTGAACTTTTAACTATAAAACCCAGCAGCATCAATTTTTCTGAAAATAATTTAAAAAATAAAAAACATTAAAATAAAAAAAAGTAGATTTAAAGTATAATTTAATCAAGTTAGATTGCATTTCGAAGAAAACAAGAAATATGAGTAAAGAAAACTTCAATGCTCTTGGGAAAGAATAATATTACTAGGAAACTATACAATTTCAAGCCAATTTTAAATAAAATAATAAAAATAATTAAAAAGCAATATGTACTTTACATAATTTTTGGACGAATGAGCAAACCAATCAGTTTGGCATATACTTATGTCATATACTTAAAAAATTTTAACTAAAACTCTATCCAACAATTCGTGCACAAAACTGAAAAGTGAACTCTTTTGCATTCTACTGAAAGTATACATTGTGGTATCTTATTTTAATCCTCTAGTCGCGCTGAGTCGAAAAATCATTGTTTTGTAGCCAAAAAATATGCGAAACAATACAAAAACTCAAATGTAAATTTTTTTAAAATATTTTACAAGCGTTTTCGTTTGTTAACAATGGCATGTTCATTTTTGGACTACGAAGCAATGATTTTTCAACTCGGCTCAACTAGAGAATTAAAATAAGATACCACAATGTATACTTTCAGTACAATGCATAAGTCATTAAGCAATGAGAGTTTCATGCACGAATTGTTAAATAGAGTTTAGAAGAGGATTATTTTAACTGTTTACGACAACAATTCAAATTATTTAGATACACCATTTTGTCTGTTCCCATTGTTCGACAATTAGCTGCGTGTTGATATGGACTATAGAGTTATGCGGACAAACTGTAGTCTATTTTTAGTGATGTAACTTAATTAAAAATTTAATTTATATATACAAATTTACTGAATTTTTTTATATCACACAGTTGAGTATTAATTTTATGCAAAAGTGAAGCTTTTTAACTTTTAACCCTCAAAACCCTGAAATTTTAGAACAACGATTAATGATCACAATTGTGACCATTTGGAGTCTCTACTTTGAAGCGCTTTAGTGCTGTTCCCATGGTTTCTCCAACCAACACTAGGTGTCACCAATTGCAATAATCAAGACATGCGGTCAAAATGTTGTTTTAAACAGCATGCAAGGTGTTTTTAATCATTTATTTATAATTGTCTACATCAACTTAATTTAAATTGAAATTAGTTTCACACTAACTCAGTTGACCATGTGTTTCAAAGATGAAGGGTTAATGCTGAGTATGGTTATTTAGTTTATATATAGGGGGCGCAATATTCTAAAAGCGCTCTCACTAGAGTAAAATTTGCAGTGAAAACAACCAAAAACTTAAGCTGGGAATTTAAGGGGGCCGTTTTTTCTTTTTACAATAACTTTTTTATTTTATGCCTGATTGCAATGAAATTAATTCAGAAAATGTAAATGCATATTCTTAACAGCTACTAAAAATTTCAGATTTTTTAAAATTTTTTTAAAAAAATTTGTATTCACAACTGCAGCTGGTCACAATTGTGGTAAAGGATGGGGCTTTGAGGGTTAAAGCTCAGAATGATACTTTCCAGAATGCCATTTCACCCACTAATGAATTCTAGGTATCTGTCTAAATCCACACAAACAACTAAAACAAAAAAAGATGTCTCCGAGATCTGTGAAAGCAAACAATAAGAACAAAACTGCAAACATTATTTTTCGAGACGACTAAATATTTTAGTCTATAAGTCTGACTTTAAAACAAAAAACAAGGCTTCCTCACATTAAAGGTGCTATGTCCACATGAAAATTTACAATGACGTGAAGTGTATTGTAGTTGAGCCCAACTATGCTTGCTGCCCCTGGGAATGCTTTAACTTAGTACCCAGTAATCGCTATGATAACGCCAGATGGAGTTTCTTTAATCCTTCCAAGAAAAAAAACCTTCTCAGCAAAAAACATTTAGCTTGTATTACATTTAGATTGGCTATATTAACAACAAGATTGCTGTGCAAGCAAACAATTTAGTAGAATAGTTTTCTTTTAGCAGTAAAGCCTAGTACACATACCAATTCAGACTCAAAATATTGAGCCAGTCTGAATTTTCCATATGACAATTATCAACGAAATTTTAAATAATGGATAATGACACATGGAAAATTTAGACTGGGAATAATGTGGTACACATGGTTTGTTTAATGACGTCATATTACAAATGGCAACTGTCTGAAATATTTTTTTGCAAATGGCTACCTTTGAAAATATGCAATGAGGATGAGGCTGATAATGACAATATATTCGAAAATCAATGTGTTGAGCTTGCTTTTCGTTTTTTCCTTTTCATTTCTTGGCAGGATAGAACATATATCCCGCCAACAGCAGCTAATATGAATTCGTCTGTACTTGACGCAACGTTCAAACATGCAGTTTAAGCGACTGGTTAAAAATAAAGATAACTAGGTGTAATCTGGTTATCTTTATTTTTAAGCGGTCGCTTAAGCCACATGAATTATAGGTAGTTGGAAAGATTCCATGCACGGAAACAATAGGTGGTTTCCCGCGCACCAAATGCGCAGAAAGAATGATTTTTTCAGCTACGGAATATTTCCTCACAAGGAAATTTTTTTGAGTGTATCACAATAAAAGGAATTTTCAGATTTAGATTCCCTGTGCCATTCCATGTTCGGAATGAGCTTATGTGTACTAGGCTTTAGAATAAAAATAAAAATTCCAAATAATATAACCCTTCATGCATTAATCTTCCAAATTTTAGTGTAATGACATTATGGATATACTTCTAGTTTAATCTTTCATTATTCTATCTACCAGAGGCCTTTCGACTGTTCACCAGTCTTCTTCAGTGGTGTATTAATAAACCACTGTTCACCAGTCTTCTTCAGTGGTGTATTAATAAACCCTGACTGTTCACCAGTCTTCTTCAGTGGTTTATTAATAAACCACTGAAGAAGACTGGTGAACAGTCAAAAGGCCTATGGTAGATAGAATAATGAAAGATTAAACTAGAATTATATCCATAATGTCATTACACTAAAATTTTGCAATCTTAATTAGGATATGCATTAAAAATCGATGTTTTAAATTAACCTCCCAAGAGCCAATGATTCCAATGAACAATAGTAAACCAATGGTGATAGTATAAATTTGTATACATTATTAGGTCTTCAAAGGTTAAACGATTGCGCACAAATTCAAGTCAGAAAATTGGATTTTGGCATATTGGAAATTTTCAATCGATAAGGCTTAACAATATACTTGCTTACCTATCTCCATACAAAAATTCAAAATTAGAAACTGAATCATCACAAAGCTGGATTGAAAAACAACTTTTATTATCACATGGCACAGCTGTTATAATACTGCCTTTAGTCCAATTTGAACATTACATTATCATTATTGAAGGAGAGAAATGACATCCCAAATAAAAGCCACTTTAAAATGCAAATATTCAAGACAACAAACTGACTTAACGTTTGTAAACAAACATATTCCAACAGCTTATTGTCATATAGAGCTAATAATTAAAAAAAAAGAACTAATATAATAAATAGAAAATATAGCAAAATTTTAATCGATTTCGATTTAACGACATGTAAAACATGTGACATGTGTATTTTTAAATTGCATTTTCTTTATATAAACGAGCATGCATTAGTTCTTCAAATTCAGTCTACATTCTGAGAGTAACTATATACTACTATAACGATATATTGACTAGTAAGTATAAAGCATTATAATACTCTAATTTGTGTCTAATAGTTAGACAGATATCTAGTTTTTTTCTTGAGGTCATTTTAGGACCTTATGGTTAGTTCACGTTGGTGTTCACACTACTCCATAACGTAGCTCAAGATGGCTGCACAATGCATTGTGCGTTTAAAATCACAAGTTCTTAATTGAAAATTGATTTAGAAGTAGGAAGTAATGTAACTTAAGAAATTACAGCAACCAATGAGAAGACGGCTGCTTCTCGCGTGAAAAACGAGAAGGAATGAGAAATTGCGTGATTTATGTCCTCCATTGCAGCAAATGCAAACATAGAGCACCCACAAGTAAATTTACCTGTTGATATAGATGAGTGCATTATTGAGTTGATTTTATGGAATACCACCAGTCTGAAAAATTATAGAGAAAAAAATGCAAGGAGAGTGGATTATTATTGCAGATTGTTAGATGCAACAGTGTGATAGTTTTAATCTTCATTATTCTATCTACCACAAGCCTAATAATGAAGATTAACAAAAGTATATCCAAATTGTCATCATACAAAATTTAAAAACCAGTGTGAACAAAACCATTCGTTACTTTCGCCAATTACGCTACGTTACCTTAAAGAGTTTACGACATCAAAAATATTATGACTGAATAATGTTTGCCATTTCTTGAAATGGCTGAAATGATTTTAATTTATTTTTTAAAGTTACTAGCACACGTTTAAAAAAAATCATGTTGTATCCCAAACAACTCATTTGAGCTTGGCGAGAGTCATTGTTGGCCGCTGGTGGCTCTCTGTTTCTGATGTACAGCTACCCAGGTAACACGCGAATGGTGCTGGAATGTTCCGAATGTCACCTGAATGTTGTGGCAATGTCTACGGTATTTTTGCAACATTTCTGCAACGTTGCTAACGTGAAATGAATGTTGACATTTTCCAATGTCGGTATCAAGTTTGATGTCACTGCTGCAGCAGTGTTGTGCCAACGTTGCACACAACATTATAGCATTGTTGCTGCACCATTATGGCAATGTTGCAACAGTGCAGCAATATTAGAAGAAGTGTCATGTGGAACAATAATGCAACATTGCAAATGTTATTTCCAACTGGTAACAATCGCGCAAATTCTCAATTTGGTCTCGCTTTTATCTCTCAGTTTTTCATATTGCCGCCTGCTCGTTTTCACAACTTCAGCATTGGGTTTGAACCAGAAAATATTTTTAAAAAATCTCTGAAAAATTATTTAAGGGTTTTAAACGATGCTTGATCCAATAGACCAATAAAAACTGTGATGTCGTAAATCCTTTAAATTCAATGTAAACTAACCATTCTAGTTTACAGTTGTTTTAAACAGTATACAAGTCAGAGTTTTTGAAGTTTAAGATGTGTATGGCCCAAGTTGCTGTTTGCATCTATATACTTAAAACTCTAAACAATATACAGTACAGACCCTTTAAACAGTTTATATTTCATGAAAATTTTAGACATTTTGATTTGCAATGCATTTGCCCATTTTCTCCTACAATTGAACATTACATTATTGCAAAAAATTATCAATAAGGAGTTTTTCAATTTTAGCTACTTCGCTGTACTGCAAACTTAAAAGATTATCTGGTTTTAACAACACAATTCTATATAGTATTTAGATTCTACAATGAAGATTTATTTCATCTATGTGCTATTTACTACTTGTGTCGCTTTAGCGACAGCCCGTTCACAACGCCATCCGGTTCACCCAGACTGCCAGCCTAATCCAAGATGTACCAAACACCTTGCATCCGGCTTGCAGCTAACAGCTGAAGCACTGCGCAGTCTCGAGTAAATCTTAAAAATCATTTTTTCTTTTGTTTTATAGCAAACAAATAATTTTACCCATATCATATATAGTGTCAGCAAATTTCCACCAATAGAGAGAATCAATCTTACCTTTCCACCAGATTTTAAGTTAACCTTAACTAAAAAGGTCTGTTCGATAAAAAAAACAACACAACCCGTGAAGATTATAATCAAGTACAATGTGGCCCTTTTACAAATAACATGTTCATGGATCTGACGTCAGCAGACAAAATATTGTCAAATATCGAAACGTGAGTAAAGAATTTTCTCCGGTTGCCTAAATCCGTCCAGACATCTGTATTATCCGGACACATCCTCTAGACCCATTCACTCCCTAGCAATACTAAAAACGCCCCGCAGTCTGGCCAGCTTTGTCATCCGTATATCGGACACATCTTCGAGTCCCGTATCAAACAAAAATGCTGGGCGCAGACATGCAGCAATTCGCATCGCATTCCAATCGCTGCTGGCTCTGCGCATGCGCACAAAACGTCATTTCCGTCGCGCAAGAGGACATTCTATTTTTGAAAATAATACAGCCACCGTGTACTTTTTCGCCAGGCGATGCAAATCGCATCCAGTGGGATGCGGGTATTTTATCACGTGTTCTAATTGCTCTATTTTGTTTGTTTTTTATCAATAATTGTTCCAAAATATTTGTTCATATGAAGTCATTACTAAGTAAATTGCTTAGTTATGACGTCATAACAACAAATATTTTGAAACAATCGCTTCTCGATTCGCCCCATGTCTGCTGTAGCAGAGGCAATGCGAAATCGCTGCATGTCTGCGTCCAGCATAAGGATGTATTCACAGTGCTATCTCAGATTGCGAGCATTGTGATCTTGTAACTACAATGTGTAAACACATAAATTGATTCACTTTTCATTTAAATAACTACACTCATAGAAAAAAAGTCGCCATTTTACTCCATTTCTGGAGTTATGCATTGTCCTGTGGCCAACTCCATAATCAGAGTAATGGTACTCCAAAACGAGAGTTTGGTGTGCGAAAAACTACATTTTTGAAGTAACAGTACTTTGAAATGGAATATCAAAACTCTGAAATTGAAGTATTATTTCTCTTTTAAATGTGAGAGTTGGCCATGGGACAAAATGGAGTAAAATAGAAACATTTTTTCTATGAGTGTAATACACTTATCTGTTTACAGTGCTCTTAAGAATAATCTCGATGTAGCCTCGTGTGTGGAAACATTTCCACAAAATTCCGATAAACACGGCCAGGGTCGTCGACACGACCGCTCAAAGGATCCTCACATTGCCAGCTGCATCCCAACAAACCTTCCGCCAAGTGACTTAACTGGATACTACAATATGGTTGTAGATAGCTTTAAGATAGACCTAGCCTACACCGCTCACAGCAATAGTCGTTGGATTGTAAACTCAGTCAAAATTGTTACTAAGCACTCGAAAAAGATTCCAATGAAAGAGGAAAATTGCATAGGTAGCCCATTGTTTGTTGAGGCATGTAAATGTATTATAGAAGATGACACATTTATTAAGTCTTTTCATTATATTATCAAAAAACTCTTATTTTGCTTAATTCAGCAGTACTTTGATCTTGATCCTACTGACCTACTAAAATGTCCAGTCATTTAATAAAATGTAATCAATGCTTAATAGTATCTACAATTGTATTTGAATAATAATAAATTAATTTGCAAATGTTAATTGCAATTTGTGTTGCAGTCAAGTGTTTCACAAGGTAAAGACAAATTCTGCCAGGAGACTGTTATGGTTAGTTTCCAAACACTTTAATGTAACATAACTTACGAAAATTTAACTTAACTTAGGGAAAGTATAATGTATGGTTTTTGTTCACAATGTTTAAAACATCGATGTTTAATGCATATCCTAATTAGGATTTAAAATTTTGTATATCCCAGATAACACCAAATGTTGCTGCAACATTGCTGCAAAGTTTGGAAATAACATTTGCAATGTTGCTGCATTGTTCCAAAATGACACATCTTCTAACATTGCTGCAATGTTTTATTGGCAACATTGCCACAACGTTGAAAGAAGTGACATTCAAAGAAACAGTGCAGGTGCAGCACATAGCAAATTGCTTACACAAACTAAAAAATATAAACAGCAAACAAACCAACCACAAAAATAAAATAACAAATAGCTAAAGGTAATAAATCCTTTCAGGCCAAATATATTAAAACATCATAACGCAAACGAGGCAAAAGACCACGAATCCAAATAAATAAAAAAACAATAACAATCACAGGTAAACAAACCAGCTCAATAACACCCCCAATAAAAATACCACAAAAAAAATCTCATCATAAGCATTCTAGCATATTCAGCCATGAATAATAAAGCAAACCCACCCCCCCCCCCCATACTCAACATTAAACCCCGAAACCAGCTCAGACTCGCCCTCAGCAAAATCAAAAGGAGTACGATTTCTCTCAGCCAACATAATAATTACCCAAGAAACAGCAAAAGGAAAAAAAGAAAAAATAAAACCCACCAACGCCAAAACAAAAATCTAAGTTGTTTGTTGATCAAATGTTTGTTGCCAACATTTTTAAGTAACATTGCCATATATCAAAAATTCATGTTTGTTTCAATGTTTATTGCCGACGTTGGCACAACACTGCTGCAGCAGTGACATCAAACTTGATACCAACATTGGAAAATGTCAATATTCATTTCACAATAGCAATGTTGCAGAAAAATTGCGAAAATACCGTAAACATTGCCAACATTCAGGTGACATTCAGAACATTCCAGCAACATTCGCGTGTTATCTGGGATATCTTTATTATTCTATGTACTATAGACCTTTTTTTGTTGTGCTGCTTTTGTGATGATTCTATCTACCGTATATGATAGGCTATCATATACGGTAGATAGAATCATCACAAAAGCAGCACAACTGCCGAGGCTGCAAAGTAAACAGGCCGTCAAAGCGGTCAGATTAACAACGCAACGGCCAAGTAAAAACACATCGCACTTTACTTTACGTGGCCCTTTCCTGCTTCTTGGACACGATTGCATTCAGTGTGCTGTAGTGTTTTCAGTGTTTTTCATCTCGTTTTTCATACAAGAAGCAGCTGTCTTCTCATTGATTGCCGTAATTAGTAAGTTACGTTACTTCCTCAATTTTGTTTACATCTGTAATTTTGAACCCACAATGCATTGCGCAGCCATCTTGCATTACGTTACGAAGTGGTGTGAACACCAATGTGAACTAACCATTATATATGTTATTTATTCACCCCGACGGTATGTTTCATCTTAACTGACGTCTGTAAATTTCTTCAATTTGTGAGTCAGCAAAAGCCGAGTTATGGTCTTAGAGAAAATAAACGTATAATTGTGACATTATTTTAATATTATCCCCTTTAGGACCAGTTGCGTTTTGAAAAAAGACCATCATCATCATCTTCCCAATCACGTAATATTACCTATGCTAGTTATTGATCCATTAAGCTGTATCTACAGTGTTCAGTTGTGTTAGCTTTGAATTAAAAACACTCACTACAATGGATCCATCTTGAAAAAATATACATTTAGTGTTATTTTGTATATGCACCATTGCTTTCAAATGATGTGTCTCAATGCGCAGCCATATAGCTGTTATAGTGTGAACATTAGGGTTTTCAAAGTGCATTTATGAAATGAAAAAAGTTTCTCGGGTCTAAACTCCGTTTCCAAAACATTGCGCGAAACTCCCATTGGTTGGAGCCAGTTTGCTTGCACATTAATTCAAAAAAACCACTAAAAACTACCATATTGTTGATATTAAATTTTAGAGCATTGTACAATATTTAATTGTGTTGTGCTGGCGACCGTTGCCACACAACAGCTTATTGGTATAACGAAATAAAGCTTTATTATGACATGAAGTGAGTGATACTTATTGGCCTCAAAATCTAGGACTAACACACATATGGTCATTTTTATGATTGCTTATGGTCGTTTTGTGTTCGTTTATGTTTGTTTATCTTCGTTTATGTTCGTTTATGCCCTTTTATGGTCGTTTTTGAATTATTTTTTTAAGTGCATTAAAAAATTGCTGGGAAAAAACTCTAGCCAAAGGGAGTTTCTTGCAATGTTTTGGAAACGGAGTTTAGAGCTGTGCATTTTGTTCTCGTTCCTGACTCCTGAAAAGGTTATAGTTTCTGTTCCTGTACAAATTTAAATCCAAACTCACCAGCATTTCAGCTTTAATCTTGGTTGCTGCCCTTTTGATAATACAGTATGAGCTTGAATTTGGTATGTATACAGTATCCTTACAGAAAAGCCTTCAAAGCAATAGATATAATAGTAAACTGTTAAAATGGGTTTCCAAGCTTAAGGGATTTACAACATTAAAAATTTTATGTCTAAATAATGTCTCTTTAAATGGCCAAAATGACTTCTTTTTTTTTATTTATTCTGTTGGAGTTCCAGGTAGCTTAACGGTAGAGCCAACCAACCGGCAATTGGGGGATCTGGATTCAAGTTTCAACCCGGGCTCCAATGGAGTCTGGGCTGTTTGTTTTTCACCAAGTACGGATGTGATGAGAACATTAAAGCCATTGATTTCCAATTTTATTTCACTAGATGTGTTCAATCCTGGAAAGAAAAGTCACTTATTTGCCTGAAATGACTTTTGAAAGGCAAATATGACGTAATTTACGTCATAGTTGCCTTATAGAAGTGACTTAAGTGACTTTAGAGAAAAGGCAAACACAACTCACTTCTTTGCCTTATAGAAGTCACTTCTTTTTACTGCACATGCTCAGTGCTCACAAAAATTTGCTTTAGTGGCAGCCATCTTGAAAACGATTAGCACTTTGGTACCTAATTTTAGTTTTAGAACTTTGGTACCATTTTTAACTTTGGCACCATTTTTAACTTGATTAATCTCGAATAATCATACTCGTACTCATATGATTATTCGAGAATCTCCCTAGCTCTTGGGATATTACATATAAATATGCATGAACAATTTAAGTGTGTTCATTGAGAAGTCACTTTTCCATAAGGCAGATAAGAAGAAGTGACTTTTCCTTCTCAGGATTGAACGCACCTAATGTGTTCTCGTGTTATTTTTTGTTTTTATTTTTTTTAAAGTTCCCATAGAACATGTTTAAAAAATCAATTTTTGTCCCAAACAGCTCATGACGATAGGGACATTGTTGTCTATACCACTGGGCTGTTTCTGACGTCACAGTTGGTATTCCCAATGTTAAATACATAGGGTTAACGTCACAATTGGTAACAATTGCGCAAATTATCGATTTGGTCTCGCTTTTATCTCTCACTTTTTTTCATATATCGTCTGCTCGTTCTACAACTTCAACATTGAGTTTTAATCTTCAAAAAATCTCAAAAAAATCATCTAAACTCCGTTCCCAATACATTGCGAGAAACTCCCATTGGCTGGAGCCTGTTTGCAGGCACATTAATATAAATTTGTATTTTTATGGTCGTTTATGTTTGTTCGTTTATGTCCTTTTATGGTCATTTTTCAAATTATTTTTTTAAGTGCATTAAACAATTGCTGGGAAAAATCTCTAGCCAATGAGAGTTTCTTGCAATGCGTTGGAAACGGAGTTTAAACCTAAACCCTTTAACAACAGCGCTGCAAAACCAAAATCAAAATCAATATGAAGTGCTCTTTTAGCAAACCACATTTTTTTTGACATACTAATCTGCTTTCCTTTTGCAAGATTAATTTATTTTTTATTTTCAATTTTTTCAACCATGATATACATCCAATAACAGTCATTTAACTGGTGCTTAAGCTTTTAGTCTAGTCAAAACAAATTTTAATGACATTACCATTCAAGATAATCGATACTATTCAATTCTGCCCAACCGAAAGTAATTCTTAGAAATAAAGCAAATCAAAATTCAAAAACACCAATAATGCAAGCTGATGGGTTGATCTTCATGATTTGAGTCAAGTTCACTAAGCAAGAAAAAATTCAGATTGAAATCTCAGCCATTGTAAATCACAATGCAAGAGTGCCAAACAATCTTGTACTGACCCTTTAGTCAACAAAAGTATTGTACAAAGCAAAATCAATCTCACTGAAGTTCTCGTTTGACAGCCCAATCCCGAATTACACAAGTCGGTCTTGAAGATTTCTTTTATTGGATTTTTCGTCTTTTTTGATCTTCGGCTATTCAAGGCGAGCAGAGAAGTTTTGAAGGGGCACAGTACAAACCATTAGTTGTAGATCCTATATATGGTTGTTGACAGACTGCTGATATGGATAAAGTCTTTTATGCTAAGTTCTCACTTGGCAGTAACTCAGACAGAAAATTTTCTGCTGTGCAGAAAAGTATGTTTTTCTGTCGTTGGTTCCCACCTGTGGACTGAAAAGTGGGCAAAAAAGTGCAGAAAAGTAGAATTTAAAAATGGATGCCAGCTAAAGAAGGCAATTTGTAAACACTGCTGCTTTCTACCCTCAAAATTTCCTGCAGCAGAAAATTTTCTGTCGGAATTTCTGCCAAGCAGGAATTAACCATTAAGTGTATGTCATATTGTTAGAAAATCCCGGGTTTTGGAACATGGGCAGTCTTCATTCTCCTATTATGGGACCGGAAAGAAATATATAGAATTTAACTCTAGCAAAAATGATCATTCAAGCGTTCATCCAAGTTATGTCAATGTTAAGTTCCTCGTTACAACTATTCAGCTCTGCCCAACCGAAAGAGTGGACTTGCATAATGCAGTGATGTTGTAAATAAATAAGGACAACAAAGCAAGCAATGCTCTCACAACTGTTTATTGATGGTTTTATCATATTTTTGTGAGAAAATCAATTTGTTGGTGTCAAAACTAGCAACTAACTAAACAACAAAGCGTTCTTTTGTCACAAACATTATTGGTATAAAAAATCTTACTCTATACTGTAGCCAATTTTTCCTTCCTTCCTTCCTAAAGATAATGGATAGGGTTCAAAGTAAAAGACAATAGGAGTATTCATGATGAGGCACTTTTCTCACTATTATGGCTCTATTGCCACTATCTAAAAGTGATGTCACTACTTTGTTTTAGCATGCGTGGACTTTCCTATCTTCACAATACACAATCTTTCAAATAAAACCAAGAAACTCGTACCATCATGTCAATAGGTGCTTTCAGAAACTAAACTCGTCAAAAACGAGTTTTGCGTGTGTTTTGTGTATAATTCTGAGTGTGAAAATCTGAGGCACGTTTTAGCTTAAGTTTTAGCTAAGTTTTAGGCAAGTTTTAGCTTAGTCTTAGCTTCTATAACATGACTTGAAGCAGTCATGTGACGTCTAAAACGAATAGTGCCGATCTAACTCTACAACAGTAGAGTTAGATGCTGCGCAGACGAGTGCGCAATTGTAAGACACAACTCGTGTCTCGTGAAACTCGGGAATTGTAGCGTTTCTTGGTTTAAACCTAAACGTTTCCGGAGATGATGACACATTTCAGGAAACGAAACGAAGAAAATGACTGAAACGTGAAAATGACTGAAACATGAAAAGGTTTTAGTTTCTGAATGCACCACCTACTGTTTAAAAACTTCAAATAAAAGCATTTAGAAAAACTAAGTGCATTCAGGAACTAAAACATTTCCATGTTTTAGTCGTTTCCCTCGTTTCGTTTCCTGAAATGTGTCGTCATTTCCGGAACGTTTAAGTTTAAGCCAAGAAACGCGCATGCACGCGCGTTTTAAGAAACGCTACAATTCCAGCCTTTCACGAGACACGAGTTGTGTCTTACAATTGCGCACTCGTCTGCGCAGCATCTACTCTACTGTTGTAGAATTAGATCGGCGCCATTTGTTTTAGACGTCACATGACTACGTCAAGTCATGTGATAGAAGGTAAAACGAAGCTAAAACTTAGCTAAAACTTAGCTAAAATGTGCCTCAGATTTTCACACTCAGAATTATACACAAAACATATCCAAAACACACCTCTCAAAACTCGTTTTTGACAAGTTTTAGTTCCTAAATGCACCTATTGTGTTTAAAAAATGTGTGGTTTTCGCCTCACAGCTCTCATCAGCAGACAATTGCTTGTGGAGCACACGTGAATGTTTAATATCAATCAGCAACCCAATTAATCGGGCTCTATGTTGTTTCAAAAATTCAGGGCTTTGAGGGCTAAATACACAGAAAACGGGTGATATCTTGTCCGTATAATGTATAAAAGCGGATAACACCGAAACTTCAAAATTTTCATTCCTGAAATTAACATTGTTTTGGAATGTCACACGAGACTGCCAGTGAGAAAAAAATTGAAGTGCAGCAAGAATTAACCTTCAGCTCTCAAACAATCCTGTAAGACAAAATCAATACTGAATTTTGAAATGCAACCAGTGGATTGTGTCATCTGTTTATCTCAGGTGGCTCAAGAGAATCACTGCTTATAATTACAATAACATTTTACATCCTTCTCACTCCTCAACTACTCTTTGAGAATAACATGTACAAAAGACTTTGACCATTTCTCAATTTATATAGATTTAAAAAAATTTAAGAAAAATGTAAAATAGCAAGACTTTTAAATGACTATTAGATCACGGACATAATAAGAGAAGGACATAGCACTAGCAGCAAATAGGATTGAATAGTGAACCAGCCGCTGATTGGTTCCATATTTTTGCCAAGGATTGTGGGTACATTCTGCACGGAAAATTTACAGCAAGTGCATGGAAATTGTTATCACATCCCGATTTAGCTATTATTGCAACTACAATTGATATTATCACTATTATTACGGTAAATATTTCAACAAAAACAAACATTTAGGCCTAAAATATATTTGAAATACTGTAAATAATTTTTCTTTAATTGTAATGTTATAAAATAAAATAATACAAACATGTTTACATATTATTAAATATTAGACATTATTAAATTGTCTTGTTTTTAGACTTTTCTCAGGAAAAATTAGAATAACTCTGCTGTGTCCGTGCATATCGTATGAACAATCCGTGAAGAAATGGCAATCATGCATTGCAATCATGGAATTTAGCGCCACCTGTGGCAAATCAAGGAACAACGCCTGGATCACAGGAAGTAGCATAGAGCTATGTCCTTCTCTTATTATGTCCGTGAATAGATCATGATTATATTTATTGTAACAAAAATTTAGCTGAGTACTTTTATGTTATGCAGCAAAACTAATCAATTAGGATATGAAGGGCAGACTGGTCTTCATAAAAACTAGCAAGTTACCTTAATGCTTAGTTCCCACTTGGCAGAAATTCCAGCAGAAAATTTTCTGCTGCAGAAAATTTTGAGTATTGAAAGCAGCAGTGTTTATGAATTGCCTTCCTTAGGTGGCATCCAT
>JH431197.1:53421-78984 GCA_000239455.1 Strigamia maritima
AGAGATCCAGACCTAGACATATTCCAGATTACCCTCGTATACTTATATTATTACACTCTGTTCGATAGTATATTATTCCTGGCTTTAGATTTGTATAAGTAATTGTTAGTCAGTGCTCTGTTATTAAATGCAGATTGTCATGTTTTGATAAGTTATGTGTATATTTTTCCCTCTGAGTTTCCGTACAATTTCACACACTGAGTTATCACTTCCGCATCTCGCGTAGTTGGCAGTGATTTAGTCGGTATTCCGAGGTTATTATCGCTTGGTAATTTCCCCGAATATCGGATCGTCACAAGGTTTCCGAGAGACCAGATAAGATGTAAGTACACAATTCCGACTCGGAAATGTTTTCATCCAAGGATAATAAGTCATTATATACAACAAGAACACGGCTAAGATAAGATGAGACAGTCTCACTTGGTTGCATTGAAATCCTACCCAATTGTGCTCTTAATTGTAATTTAATTTCATCACTTGCACCTTGGTTCAGATCCTTTAATTTAGTCTTGCCTCTTTTGCAGACTGTACATTAATCACATGCTGGAGCTGAGTTGAATCTATAGTTGATAAAATCACACTCAATGCATTGACATCAGCTTTTACCCAGGCACTGACATTTTCTTTGCTTGAAGTTCCCGCTGGTCTTGGATTTTCAATAGCAGTCCAATAGTCTTTGGACTTTAGCAGAGTCTTAACATGAAAGGACCAACCAGTATAATTTCTTCCTGTTAACTTTATCACAGGGACCATAGAATGTTCCGCCATCTTGTAGGCTTAAATCTTTGGCATGTACTGCTCTTTACTTGAAAATTGTATCATCATCACCATTCTTAATTCACATGTAGCAAATTTTCTTACAGAGTTGAATGAACAGCCAGATGAGGCCCATAACCCATGTTGGTGTGGAATTACTCTTATAATCACTTGAAAATTTTATTAGTAGCTGCAGCTACATCTCGCTTAATGTTATAACAATATGTATTGTTGCCAAGCAACATTTTAGTATCAAAACTATGTACTAACAATCTGGAATTACGAATTCAAGTTGTTTCCTATGCAAAACTGAAATTTCAGCATTTCCGGGCCACAAATAGCCAAAAACCGATAAAGACGAGTGTCAGGGCCAACTGGTGGCGAAATATTCGTCCTCAGAGAGCGTAAGTGAGCGATTCAATGTCTTTGTTGCCGTAATATACTGTTTGATACTGTTTGATATACTGTTGATATACCGTAATATACTGTTTGATTAATTTGCAAAGTTTTTCATATTTTTTGCCTTGTAATTTGCATTTTGACAATAAATGTGTTGTTAAATCCTCGAGACTCATCTTGGGTTCTTTCCCATCGTCGAGTTCTTTTTCGAATTTGTCGATAATTGCTGCCGCCATATCGGCTGCAGAAGGTGGATGTTAAAAAGGAACTGATCCTTGTCGAAATCTATATGCCACTAACGTTTTGAGGGCATTGAGATAACGATTCCATTTGCATCCATCCAAGTACCACCTAGGAGTAAATATTTGGATGCGGAAGGAAGGACTGCGAATCTAACAGGTCCTTTTCCAGTTTTCCAATGAAACCAAAAGATTTAGTGACTCTGTCACCTGTTACGACAACAGTGTTGTCATTATTTCTTTCTACAAGATGTAGCATGTGTCAACTTTGGGCTCCGATTTCAACAAACCTAAGGGGTTAGGTTGGGATGTGTCAAAATCGTTAAAAATGGGATCCTCCAAATCCAAACTATTTAGACCTAGAAAATCGCATAGAGTCAAGCAAGCCTCCATCGTAATTTTTATTCTAGGGCTTGCTTCTTCTCGTTTTTTGACTCTTCATCAGAGTCGTCTACACCGAGTTCTTCTAACTGTTTATTCATTTCAGTTAGGACCAAGAAAACCTTATCACTTTTAGCTTTGGCTTCCTTATGCATGTCTTCGGGCTTGAATTTACAATCTCGCATGAAGTGGCCACCACCACATCTGTAGCATCCGCCATTGGTAGGTGCAGTTCTTACATCTCCTAGGATGTTCAAAATTTTCGCTTTTGCAGCTGCGCTTATCGCAGCTGCTCGTCCTTGATTTAGGGACAGCAAATAATTTTTTGGACTTGTCCTCCTGTAGTTTTAATTCTGTGGATGGTTTAGTCGCTTTAGAGTTTTATAGTTTTAGCTTTATCCCTATTTCTGGCGTTTCTTGAGTTTCGCCATTCTCGCTATGTCCGGTACTACCGAGCATAGTTTAGGCCAAGTACAATCTAGTGTAATTGACTGCTTTATTAGCCTGGCAGCGGATGCTGACATTGCTTCTAAAGTGTAAATCATTTTTTCTTCTTCTGGTATTGACACTGTCATTTGCTCAAACAACCTCTGCAATCTTTCTAAGATCTCAGTTGGGGTGTCGTTACCAGTTTGTTTGACCTTGTCCATTTCTTCCCGTAGACATTCGTCCGATGGGCAAAACATTTTCTAAAGGTCTCATTAAACTCTTTCCATGTTTGAAAGTCGTTTCTGAGAAACCACTCTGCACCGTCTCCTTCGAAAAATAGCGCTAAATGTAGCTGCACAATCTCATCTCGCTGCGTATGCAACAATTTGGTTCGTAAGCAGATTCAAAAAGAGTCGTGCTTTCAATTTATTTCCATAAAATCTAGTGATTTTGATCTTCTTTATCTTGTCCGACAGAATTGCTGATTAAAAATTAAATCTCAGATTCGGATTCAGGACGGGCCCACAATTGTGACTGGGGCGGTTTGCACAGCCCTTACTTGGGGGAATAAGAGGGCTGCGCTGGATGCCTTCGTCATGTGAAATAGCAGAGACGACGCTGTATTTGGGTGTTTGGCCTTTATTACAGTTGTCTAGGGGTCAGCGTCAGGCTCCACCTGCTACTCATATGTCTGTACCACCGGTATGTGCTAATCAAACCCGACCCACGGACCATGGCGGTTAAACCAAGATCTGTGCGGTCGATCTAACTTAACCATGCTGCAACCCAATCCATGGACTTGGAGCCACCGTACTCACTCATGGAGGCGGGGCCCAGAGAACTGGGAACCCGGACTTCATCGAGAATACCAGGGAGTTGGGAGAGCTTGACCAATGCATGTCTGCACTCGTCGCTGGCTCTGTAACAACTCTGTGTCCCTGGATTCTCTCTGTCTCTACTTCCCTTCCCTTATTTCCGATCTGACCGGAAGTGGTCATGTCAGCCCAGTCCACTAGGAGGACATGACGCAGGCCGTTGCCGTGTGCTTGGATAGTGACACGGTCACACAATATTAAAAATTTATACAACAAATAATCTGAAACCAAAAAAAAATACTCAAGACAAACACTTATCTTTTTTCTCAGTCCAATATTACGAAATATTCACACAAAAACCAACCAGTTATAACACAGGAATCTCTCGTTGCGATACCCAAATTGCAGTGGATCGATGTTCGGAAAATTCTCGTTCGCACACAAATCGTTCGCAAGAGTCCTTCAAACCGGTGAAGAAAATTATTTCCAGCGCTGGTAATGTCCAATAACTCACAAAATGATCGTTTTCTTATTCATAACTGATGAAATATCTCAATTTCTGGTCACAAACGCTTTGTTTTATTCCAGTTTGTGGATCCAAATCAGCTACTTCTCCAAAGTTGACTTCATTTTGTTTTGGTCTCTAATTACTAGCAATCCGGTCGAACCGATCTCACAAGTAGAAAAATTTTCTCCATCTTCTAATTATGTATTCACAGTATAATTTAGATCAAAACTCACTGTCTTTATTTGAATAAAAGTTGATCCTGCACTTGTATACTTGAATTTACAATAAACATTCCTTTTCTTCACTATTTGACTTGAGAAAATTCACAATTTCAACACAATTTTACATTAATCCTGGTTCCGCATGTTAAATCTTCCATTCTTAGTAGACACTTGATGTTTTTCACTTGCTCTCTCATATCACTCGACCTTTGATGTCCTCTGCTTGTTTTCACTTGTTTCTTATCCTCTAAATCCAAGTAGTTGGCTGCCATCCATGTTTAGAGGCCCATAACCAATGTTGAGAAGCACTTGAAGCAGTCAGGACCGCCTGATACCACTTGGAAAAGAAACATTCAAGGTAAAAAGGAAAACAGCTTTATTTTCATGTCCACTCAGAACCAGGTTAAAAGAGTAAGTGAATAATGCATAATAACAACCACAGAGGGTGCCAAAACAAAGAACACATTATGGGTGCCCACAAGGCACATACAGAACATACAGGACTATATCACATATAATATATACTACTAAAAACCAACACAGGCCACTTACGCCAGACCCGCGGTACTCAGTTCCAAAGCCAAGGACCCCATGGTCAGAGAACTTCACATATCATTGCTGTATTTAGCAGCAGCCACTACATCCGCTCATGGAGGTGAGGCCCAGTCAACTGGGACCACATGCTTCATCGGGACAAGCAAGGGGCTGGTAGCAGTGAACAAGAACAGGTGTTGCTTGGGCGGTTGCTCTATACCAACTGCCCTCGTCTTGTGTTCCTTAGCTTCTCCTACTCTCCTAATCCTCCTGGTTACCGCTAGGTCACTTCTGGAGATTATCCCATCCTTGCTGCTATCTAGTGGTGGATAGAATTTTTGGAAATTTTTTGGTATCAAAATTAAAAATGAAATTTTGTAGAAAATTTCTTTATTTTTTTAAATATATACCGTAACAAATTCTTTGGCTTCATGTGTTTTAGATTTTTTTAATTTCTAACTTGTTAGTTTGACTTTTAGTTTTCTTATTGTCACTACAATATGGCTGTTTTTGTTGTTGGACATAATTACTTTTAGAATAAGAAGCATCAGTCATGTCATTTTTATTCACATTTGATTTGTCTTTTACTGAAATTTTTTCCTTAATGACATGTTGCTGTAGAAATATAATATCAGAATTCAAGAAAAAACATTTGGCATTAATCCAGTTTCTGCTGTTATGGTGCAGTCTGCAAGAATGTCTGAAAAATTGACAAATAACAGCTCTGCAATCTGCATGTTTATGTTCATGTGCTCTGGCAGTTAGGCTTCTGGATTAAGCATTTTTCTTTCAAAAGACAATCACAATGACATTTAAAACATTAATGTCAGGGAATTGAGGGAATCCTATAAATAAAATAATGTTTTATTGTAATAATGACCAATAAATACTCTAAAAATCACATATACTTGTCCAGCTGTTAGCTTCGTGTGGGCTGCCATTTAACAGGAACAAAAATGATTTATTTCCAGAATTTCAGGATAAATGATCACAAATTTCCTGGTCGAATGATCAGAAAACTCAAGGTCAAGTGATCACAAAATGCATTAATTTTTCCAGAAGTTGAATCTTGGCATTTCTGGCATCATGTGTTTATGAGCCAGCCAATTTACACAGTGATTGATTGATTGATTCATACTTTTTACTCAAAGAGTTCCAACTTCACTTTTAGTTTGTTTCAAGTAGACTACTTGAAAAATAAAACTCTTTGAGAATAGCATTTATTATGAATTATTTTACTATTATATAAAGTTTGTTTGACTTTTGTGAATGTCTTATTATAGTGCAGTCCCCTTGTGAAACTCCTCGTTTTCAGGACCATATGGTATAACGAGTTTTGGCAAGAATTTGCACTTCAACAGACCCGCATGTGCAACTGGCAATAGGCCCACTCTTCTCATGAAGTTGTGTCCATGACATCACCATGATTGACATGCACAGCCAATCAGGCACTAGATGACACCTATAAGAAGCGAAGATCGAGCGAGAGCTAGGCAGTCTCTCTTGAGCTCGCTAAGAGTTCACTCCATTTGTGATAAAGCTGAATTGTATAAGTGTACTAACTCATAATGGACGAATCCTTTTCTTTTACCCAGTCTGACTTTAAACTTCAAATTTTGGGGGCTGTCATTCCGTTGCCTTAGGCACTCCTCAAACATTATCGTATTTGCAAAGTGTATTAACATATTTCATATTTATTTGTGAAATCTTATTTGATGTATTTGTCCGAGTTAGCCGTTTGCTATGACTAAATCGGAAGTGTTTTGTATTTGTTATATCATGGCTACTTTGACTGATATTAAAGTTGTCATGTCGTTTTAAACCTAACGTCTCTTTATTGTGTCTAATCAGGAATGGCGGCGTAATGGTGCGTTTAATTAGGAAACCTCATAAGCGGTTGCTCAAGCTACAATTATTAGTTAACGATCCCACTTTAACCTTTGTAGCTGGCTCCGTGTCCCCATGAGTCACGCGACAATATGTAAATAATTTTATATCTACATACCTTAGTATTTCAAGGATTGTAAGTGTATAATAAATTCAGTTAATAAAGTTAAACTATATTTTGCATCTTATTTTGGTACTTTTTGTGGTTTTGTATCGGGTCTAGGACAACTGGGCGAAGGTCAATTCGGCGTGGTCAATTCGGCGAGGTCAATTCGGCGAAGACAATTCGGCGAATAGGTTAATTCGGCGAATTTATACTGGCCGAAGGTCAATTCGGCGAATTTATACTGGCCGAAGGTCAATTCGGCGAATTTATACTGGCCGAAGGTCAATTCGGCGAATGGTCAATTGGGCAAATTTTTAAAAAAAAATTTAAAAAAAAAATTAAAATTTTTTTAAAACAATAATTGCTATACGTATAGCATAGTATGGCATGACTCGTTATCACACAAAAATATCAAATTCTTATGCATTTTCACTATGAGGCCAGAGGCCACAAAATATATGGCAAAATTATTTTAATCTAATTTTTTAGTGTTGTGTAGTATTATTTTATTGTGAACGGAACAAGTTTAACTAAAAAGAACGGAACATGTTATTATTGGTTATAGTAGTGTTGGCTCTGTAGTCTGTTGTATGCAAAAGCAGATGAAACAAATGAAGCAAGTTGTTGTCAGTGTCAGTGTGACCGGTAAGAATTTTAATTTTAATTATTTTTTCAATTTTTGTTATATTTGTTTATTTTGTTTTACCGCACTGAAAAAGCAGCAAAGATAATCGCAGCAAATTATTCAGCGATGTTAGATTCGTTATGGGGTATTGTTAATTTTTTTAATTTTTTAATTTTTTAACACTACTATAACCAATAATAAAATGTTCCATTCATTTTAGTAAACTTGTTCCGTTCACAATAAAAAAATATTACACAAAAATTGATTAAAATATTTTGCCTTATATTTTGTGGCCTCTGGCCTTATACGTAGTGAAAATGCATAAGAATAAGAATTTGATATTCTTGTTTTAAAAAAAATTGAATTGAAAAAAAATTTTTTTTTTAATTTTTTTTTTAATTTGCCCAATTGACCATTCGCCGAATTGACCTTCGGCCAGTATAAATTCGCCGAATTAACCTATTCGCCAAATTGTCTTTGTTGAATTGACCTCGCCGAATTGACCACGCCGAATTGACCTTCGCCCAGTTGTCCGGATCCCTTTGTATAGTGTTAAATGCATGGTGGGTCAAATAATATTATTGTATATTGATCTCGATTCCACAATGTCACAGCATACCATAGTGACAGATCCACTTAAACTACGGGCGTGTTTAGCTGGTCATATCTTGTAGTTTTTGATATTCGGTCCTCATCTACTTGGATTGGAATTGAGTTCTTATTTGAAACTCAATTCCAAACTTTAAAAGTGGAAAAGGACCTCCAATCACACCTAATGCTGGACGCAGACATGCAGCGATTCGCATCGCTTAGCGTTTTTGTCCCGTAATTCGCGACAGTGAATCGCCTCTGCTACAGCAGACTTGGCGCGAACAAATTGTTTAAAAAATATTTGTTGCTATTGTGGTGACTAGGAATTGTTTTAATAAATAAATATAAAATAAAACCTTTACTTTGTTTATTGTATTAAAATATCCGGGTGCGCACAGTGGGGGAGAACCCTCGCTGTTATGCGCATTTCTTCCACTAGGAGAAGGAGGGCTGAGCATTCTCGGCCTTTGTAGCTGAGGCGCCCCAAGGAGGGAGTGACTCATTTTCGACCTGTCGTGGTCACATGACTTGAGGTTATAAAAGGACTTGCTCCAGGAAGTGAGATTAGATTATTCACAGGACACAACCCAAGGTACACCAGAGCATTAAACTTCCTCGCCAGTCAGGCGCCATAAAATTACAGGGATTGATTGAGGACCCGATGCCACGGATACAAACCGAAAATCTCACCAGACTGTCGTAGATGGTGCCACGAAGACAAGGAAACAAGAACCTTGTCGACAAACCTTTCTCAAACTCCCAACACTAACAACGGGAAAACCCTTTGTCCGGCTCTACACGTATATTTGACAAGACAGATCTTTGCCCGGCTCTACCCGTGTATTTGACAGGACAAAATCCTTTGTCTGGCTCTACACGCGTATTCGACAAGGCAAATCCTTTGTCCGGCTCTACACACGTATTCGACAAGACAAAGCGCTAGTAACTTCGTAAAGTTAAGCAACCGACCACTGCGATCATATCAACCACCTAATGACCACTAACCACCTAGACAACAGCCCAAGGACCAGGAATAGGTCTAAACTGCTTCGCACCAGTTTAGCATCCAAATCGAGATCGAACAAACCAAGCACCCGCGATAACTTAGTTATCGCATTCAAATTATCATTAGTAATCCTGATCGAGAAATATCTCGATCCAGATTTCCCTACGGTGTAATTTAATCGTAATGCTGCAATAAATACCATTAAAATACTATAATTCATTCTCGTGTATTAATTATTTTGCTACCCATTCTTAGAATAACCCAGGTTAAGTACACTCAGTTTATTAGTAATTATCTTTCTAATAAGTCACTATGACACATATTTTGGAACAATTGTTGAAAAAAGCAAACAAAATGGAGCAATTAGAACATGTGATGCAATTTGTGACCGTGTCACTATCCAAGCGCACGGCAACGACCCGCATCATGTCTCCTAGTGGACTGGGTTGACTTGACCACTTCCGGTCAGACCGGAAGTAAGGGAAGGCAGGTAGAGACAGAGAGAATCCAGGGACAAGAGTTGTTACAGAGCCAGCAACCAGTGCAGACATGCATTGGTCAAGCTCTCCCAACTCTCTGGTATTCTCTATGAAGTCCGGGTTCCCAGTTCTCTAGGCCCCGCCTTCTTGAGCGAGTACAGTGGCTGCAAGTCCATAGATTGGGTTGCAGCATGATTAAGTTAGATTGACCGCACGGACCTTGGTTTAACCGCCATGGTCCGTGGGTCGGGTTTGATTAGCACATACCGGTGGTACAGACATATGAGTAGCAGGTGGAGGCTGACGCTGACCCCTAGACAACTGTAATAAAGGCCAAACATCCAAATACAGCGTCGTCTCTGCTATTTCACATGACGAAGGCATCCAGCGCAGCCCTCTTATTCTCCCAAGTAAGGGCTGTGCAAACCGCCCCAGTCACAATTGTGGGCCCGTCCTGGATCCGAATCTGAGATTTAATTTTTTTTTGGCACGATGGTACGATAATCCACGTGGTGGATTTAGGCCTATTTTGCAAGAATGTTATTTCTTTCGACAAATAAACATGCGACTGCTTTGTGATTGCTAGTGTTAGAATTATTTTTAGTATTATTATTAATAAATTTATTCATTTAAGGGTTGCCCCTTCTTGAAAGGGGATAATTACAATAATTAGATTACAAAATACAATTTCGAAAATAAACAGAGCAACTGAACGCGATCAAAAACACACCACCGTCCGCCACGGAGATCAACACCACGTGCACATCAACCAATCACTTCCGCCATTTTTTCAAAGCAGCAAATATATTCCACTATATTAATGTCAATCGGGCCCTGCAATATCTGGTTAATCTGTGTCACATCAATCTTCCCCCGGACCCGCCAAAACTAGGTCGTTGCATGATATATAGACATCTCTTTGCATCTGAACACGTGATCAATGTCCTCCCTCACTTCCTTACAGACCCGATACAATTGCCAGGAGTCCTCCATCCATCAAGCCCCACTACGAACCCAGCCACCACATCGTAATTGCATCCAGATTTTTTTTTGGTTTTCCGAGTTTTTCGAGTCAATTAACTAAGTTTCCCTGCCAAATGTAGTTTTTATTTCCTTGTATCTCGGATAGTAAGATGAACAATCAACAAGAGACCACGTTTTCTGAATTTGCTGCAACATCAAACCCTTCAATATGTGTTCCATGTTTACTTTTATCCTTTCTAAGTCCTCAGGCGCTCTAAGCAATTCTAATAACGTTCCATTTCCTGCCTCTTTAATTATCCGATCCAGATCACAGCGCCAGTTACTTTTTTGTATTTCTTCTTTTAACATTTTTGTTCACCGTTTCTAAAAATCATAATCTGCAATTTTGTGGTATTTATTTCAAGCTTGTTTCTAGTTATATATTTGGCCAAACAGTCGATCATTTCCTGCAGTCCAATTCGTGATTCAGCCACAATGGCCACATCGTCAGCAAATTTCAAACAGAAAATTTTTGATAGCCCGATACCCGTACCTCAAATGTTCATTGATTCCCATCTATCTTCCATGTCATTAATAAAGATTGAAAATAAACATGGACTCAAGGGACATCCTTGTCTTACACCTTTTATCGTCCAAAAACAAGTAGATAATCCCTCGTTGGTTATAACTTCGTTTCTTGTTTCTCGGTAAATGGCTCTTATTTTGTCTAACATCCGCCCTCTTATACCCATCTTCCATAATTTCTCAAATTATATTTTTCTATCTACCTTGTCAAATGCAGCCTTAAGATCCAAAAATAACACATACAGTTTTCCGCCTTTCCTTTTTTTTCTATTTTCAATTAAGGCATTTAGAACGAAAATATTGTCACGTATACTGTATTTCTTTCTAAACCCTGCTTGATTCTCTGATAACTTGCCTTCCAGAAATAACCATTTGGAGATCCTTTGCGCCATCATACTAGTGACAATCTTATAGAGTTTGTTTAATAAAGTAATCCCCCGATAATTATTAGCTAAACTCGCATTGCCTGTTTTATAAATCGGTTTAATCAGTCCGTCACGTCATGAATCCGGCCAAACATCCGCCAACCAAATGCGGTTTATCACGTCTAGTAACAAGAGCATCGATCTCAAGGAGAGTGACCGCCAAAACTCATTTAAAATGCCATCCTTCCCCGGTGCTTTGCCTCGTTTCAACTTCGATAAAGTCTTCTTGAATTCATCCAAGGTAAAACACTGGTCTAACCGATTGTCATCCTTCGCAATCAAATCTAGCAGTTCCTGCTCTGCTGGTGCATCTACAAATTCCTCACTTCCCTCTAGCAGCTCACAAAAGTACTTGTTCCATTGTTCTGGTCTTATTTCATTCTGTTTCACTCTTTTCTTTGATCTAAATCGGTTTATTTCTGTCCAGAATTGATCACCAGTTTTACAGGATTTTATCCGTAACCACATTTGCTCCTCCTTCTCTTTTTTCTTACGTTGATATAATTTCTTCAAAACCGTTTTCTTGTTTACATTACTAATCCTATTCTCGTCCTCTCTTGACTTCCGAAATCTTCTTAATGCCCTTCGTACTTCCCGTTTTTCTTTTCTACAGTCCTTGTCAAACCAAGATTGATTTTTGTTTATCACTTGAGTCGGTGTTAGGCTCATCTCCGTTGCTGTTGTATTTAAAACATAGTTCACTGAGTCTATCAACTTATCTACATTATCAGAGTGCGTATCCATTGCCACTAGTTTTGATTCCAAACACCGATTGAACACAGTCTCGAAACCTTTATCCTTTTTCCAAGACCAGCGGTTTTGCTTCACTCTATTCATCTTTGTTTTTCTCTTAACACCCCAGAATAATTCAATGACCAACGGTCAGATTCCGTGCTTTCTTGTACTTCAAGTCGATTCACTACTGACTCGTCGCTTGTAATAAAATAGTCTACTACTTATTCCCCCAAGTAAGGGCTGTGCAAACCGCCCCAGTCACAATTGTGGACCCGTCCTGGATCCGAATCTGAGATTTAATTTTTTTTGGCACTTTGGTCCGACAATCCACGTGGTGGATTTAGGCCTATTTTGCAAGAATGTTACTTGCTAGTGTTAGGATTATTTTTAGTAATGTATTATTAAAATATGAATTTCACTATGGACTTTTTAGCAAAAATTTTGGACTTTTTTTTTTTATTTTTGCGCTGAAAGTGGTCAAATCTATTGACCAACTGGACTCAACTCTCGATCGCAAGTGAAAACTGGATAAGGTATCATCAGTTTAAGTGCAATTGTGTAGTTGTGTCCTAAGAACTGTGTAGCAGGGTGATTATGGTGTGTTGTGTGACGGAAGAGCCGTAACTTTGTCGCATGATTCGCTTAGATGTGTTTTGCTCAAAACTCATCACATGATCGTACTATTGCTCGACACTTTGCTATAATGGCATTGTCGAGGACGAATTGCTGTTGTTGGGCAGTAAGGATCGTCGGTAGAGCATCCTAAACGTTGGAATACCAGCCTAGTTTCGCCCAACCAAAGGCAGAAACAAACTGCAAAGATAGGCAACAGGAGTAATTAACCTGGTCTGAGTTTGTGTGAAGTTGGCTGGCCACCGAGAGTCGAAGGTGATAACGTTCGCACCGTGGGAAGGGCGCCGTCTCTGTAGCAAAATCTAGAGAGCAAAAGTAGCAGATTTATTGGTTTGGTCAAGCAGGCGCTGGTGGTGTGTTTTTCCATGAAAAATATGCTGTAGTGAGCGAGCAGCACACGCCAGAACATGGGAAAACTGAGAGCCGTGCAACAGTTGTAAATAGTGGAACTGTTTTGCATTTTGTCTTAGTTTTAGTGTAAAACTTTAAATCAGTAATTTGCAGGCGATATCCTGTAAATTATGCCGAGCTGACGTTCTTAGATTCCCTCAGACAGGGAGGAATCCTGTTGATTGTTCAATTATTGGAGGGAAGCACGAGCAAATGGAGAGATGGTAGCCGTACACTATCGTTTCTGTTGGTAAAGTTTGTCTGTATCGACTAAAAATGAGAAATCAATCGATTGGATGGGCGACTAATCGCGTGGGGATGCTTTTAGTGACGTGCCCAAATTCCGCGTAATTGTGGTGAGTGAGATATCCTGGTTACGACATTGCATAGTCCAGTGGTCATGCCTGGACTGATGGGACTTTACTTACACTACGGTGTTTTGACGGCTGTGTGCAAAATGACTGTGTATCAATGGCTGTGTGCATGAAGTTTTTATTTTCCCTACCGCAAAGGGTGATAATATTATTTTTTGCAGTGAGTAGGGCAATGGGCGCTGGACGATCGAAATCGACTGCAAATCTTGTATAGGAGAACATGTAAAGGCTCATAGCTGCCTTTGCAGGTAATTGACCGGCTTTAGTAGGTTTTTTGGTGCCTTTTGCGGTGAGAAAAATACTGTTGTAGGTGTAGACAGAGGGAAGTCTTCGCCAATGATCCTGCGATTCCTTTGGCAGATGGAAGCGGGTGATATCCCGAGTCCGCCATAGGCAGAAGACCGGCTTTAGTAAGGTTGTTGGTGGTGTTCGAGTAATTGGTTTTGTGGCTGAAACGGACAGGGGTGCTGACTCCTTAAGTAGATTGGCGAACTTAGTGAAAGATAGGTGGGCACAATTTTTTGTTACTATTTTGAGTGCCTAGAAACATAGAAAATAGAGTAGAACCATGGTACTTTTTAGCAGTTTTTTTATTGCCAAATTTGGAAAAATCTGCACACAAAACCCTTTTTCAAACATTGGTGTGGATGTGGAAAGTAGTTTCCTTTCAAAACAACACTTGCAAAATGTCTCAAATGAATTGTGGCCAGATACGGAAGTGAGAAAGAACTCTACACAAAAATTAGCGATGCCAACGCAAAAAATGCCTTTGCAATAAAGCGACCAAGTTTTTTTCTTCTGACCCATCTAAATTAATCGAACAAATTTTCCTTAATTTTAGGGGTCCCTACGCATCAAAATCACTTGTTTTGAGATTTTAACTGATTTTCAATTTTTCACTTTATTAAAAGGAAACTGAACCTGTTGAGGAAAACTAGGACGAATATTTTTATTTCCCTGTTTCTGATCACACAAGTCTCAATGTGACGACTTGTAACCTCTTGTCTTTATAAAATCGATATTAGATGGAATTTGGACGAAATAACCGTTTTATTGTGAAAGTCTGAATAAAAAATACGAAGTATTTTCATTTTTTACGAATAAAGTTCTCTTTTTTGTCTTATGAATAAAAACTTTTTTTTTCGATTAAAAAGTACCTACTACAATACAAAGTCGTAAGTTGTCTTCGTATTGCTGAAAAATTGCAACACTTGCAAGTACAAAACACACAGACTCGGCGTGCCAAAAATAAAACTATTTTTACGAAAACAGTCGAAAAATCGTTTCATTGTTCACTACGTGCTAAAAATTGGATTGAAAGTAAGGCCTTTACTGGAAAATTCAACAAAAAAAACGTACAAATTGCCGGAAATCGATTTAGTTTGCGGTGAAAACAGACAAATAAATTCATAAATTTGAACTTTTCCGAAATAAGGGACAGAAAACGCGAGCAAAACCTCAAATGTCTTTTATTTTAATAAACAGCACGCGAAAAATAAGGTTAATTACAAACCTTTTCACGGAAAACATGAGATTTTGGTCTTTGCCCCGTAGTATGCCGTCAAGCGAACTCAGGGGCAGCAACAAACACATCAAATATCTTACCTACACTCTATTAGGACGAATATTTTGTCACCAGTTGGCGCTGACACTCGTTTTCTTCGGTTTTTGGCTATGTGTGGCCCGGAAACGCCGAATTTTCAGTTTTGCATAATCCCTACATACTAATGTGAACCCGTCAGTTTCTCTGTAGCTGTAAAATCAGTGATTGGTTGAAAAAGTGTGTCAAAATGTCCTGTGATTGGTTGGAAAATTTGAAAGTTGTGTCAAAATGTGTTGTGATTGGTTGATGGAGTTTGGGCAATGATGTCATTATTGCAAATGGCGCCCGATTTCTGTTTTCAATCTAAAAAATGTGCAAATTCGGTTTGAGCCAAATTCTAGATTAAAATAATTAAAACTGGCATCAAAAGACAGCCCTTTTGATGCTGAACACTTTTATGCAGTTTGTTTTTTACATTTAGATCAAATAAAGCTGTTTTTGATTTCGTTTTTCCCGAAACGGCATGGCTTTTAGTTTTAGATTTTGCCGCCAGGTGTCGTTTTATGTAAATTTTCTCAGAATTTTCCGAAAAAAAATTGTCCAAAAATTGCGTAAGTAGACTCATTTTAACCGAAATTTTACCCTGATCATCGTGATATTTTTAGTTTTTTTTAGTTTTTTCAAACTAGATAGGAAAATTCAATTTTTTGACCTCAAACATGTAAATGATCACTAATAGGTGGCGTTTAATGTCGGGATTTCTACGGTTTGAACAAGTGAAATTTGTATTAAAATGTGAAGAATTAAATGGGATTTCTACAGTATAAACGGGTAAAAAAAATATCAGAAATTTTTAATGGGATTTCTACAGTTTGAATGGGTGAGTTGCATTGTTTGAACGGGTGAGTTGCATTGTTTGAACGGGTGAGTCGCATTGTTTGAACGGGTGAGTTGCACAGTTTAAACGGGGATTGATTTATTGATTGATTTATTGATTTATTTATTTTTTTTAATTATTGGTTTTCTTTTTGAATTTTTTTTTAAGATTGTATTATATATTCCCGTGTAATTTTACACGGGGAACCACTTGTAAACAACTTAAATTCATCATTCCGATCCGAACTGAGTAAGTTTTCCATAGGATTCGGAGTTTCTGGAAATTGTTTCGTCAACTCTCGCTGAAATGTTTCTGACATTTCTCAAACTACTATATAAGCTTAACTGCTTCTATATTTATTTGAGTGAGGTGAAAAGTGAAGTCTAGTATGGTGTCCCACTTATACGCTGCAGGACCAGCTTATCCTGTATGCGGAAGATCCAACACACATTCCATCCTGGACGTCTGTTACACCAAAGGAATACTGATCTTAGTAATCGAACTCACGCGCGATCATATAGGTTTAAGTCATACGGAGAAAGTTCTTGAATAATGGGTTCTTATGCCAAAAAGTGGAGTGAAAAATGACAGATTTTGCCAGAATTTTGCTCGAAAAATGAGAAAATTTTAATAAAATTTCTTTTATTATCCCATTCTTATACCCTATAAGAAAAAACTGAAATTTTTTTTAAAATATTTGTTTATCTCATTCCTGGAATATAAAAAATCTGGGAAGTTTATGAAAATTTATTAGGAAACGCGCGCATTAAAGAGAAAATAACCTTAAAAAAGTGTTTTTCGCCGCTTGGTCAAACTTTGACGCCATTTGCACTTTCTTTCAAAATTATGCAAATTTGCAAACCCTTTCAAAAAATATTTTTTTTGAAAGCTATTTCTAAATCTCGCCACTATTTCAAAATTTGGGCAGATAAATCGGACAGTGTCAGGATTCAAATGAGTCATGCAAACCTGAAAACCAATCAGAATGCAAAAATTGCAGGAATGTGCATATCTAGAGATTAAGGGATTAAGGATTTGGAAAAATTGCTTAAAACCCAGTGCATGACCTGAAAAGGCCTCTTTCTGTCGCAGACAGCTTCCAACACGAAGACTAGATGAAAAGTGTACGTCTCACCAACTCCGGTATTTAAAGCCAAAAAACGAAGCTCTGCCGGTAAGTGAACTTCAAATTCGACCAGACGCCTAGTTTCAAACGCTGCAAATCAGCCCTTTGAAACAAATCAATCCAACACTACTGATAATCAGTGTTCAGACCGCGTGGATTTTACGGACGATACTCCAAATAATTCGAACGAAATGGCAGTTTCGCAACAAGTAGCCGACACTTTGGCAAACACCTTCCTGTTAGATCCCACTAAAATAGTAGATCTGGCTGGGCTACAAGCTGAATTAGATCAGTTTACCCAAAGGAAGCTAGATGTTGAAAATCATAGTCAACAAGAGCTAGGCGCCGCACAAGCGCAAATCAAAGATGCCATTACCGACAAGATCAAACAAACTGGTAATGACACCCCAACTGAAATCTTAGAAAGGTTGCAGAGGTTGTTTGAGCAAATGACAGTGCCAATACCAGAGGAGGAAAAAATGATTTACACTTTAGAGGCAATGTCAGCATCTGCTGCCAGACTAATAAAGCAGTTAATTACACTAGATTGTACTTGGCCTAAACTATGCTCGGTAGTACCAGACATAGAGAGAATGGCGAAACTCGAGGAACGCCAGAAACAAAGGGACAAAGCTAAGACTATAGTCGAGACCCCAAAGCGGCTATACCATCTACAGAATCAAAACTGCAAGAGGACAAGTCCAAAAAGTTGTTTGCTGTCCCTAAAAATAAGGACGAGCAGCTGCGATAAGCGCGGCTGCCAAACCAAAAATTTCAAACATCGTAGGAAATGCAAGAACTGCACCTACCAATGGCGGATGCTATCGATGTGGTGGTGGCCACTTCATGCTGGATTGTAAATTCAAACCCAAAGACATGCACAAGAAAGCCAAAGCAAAAAGTGAAAAGGTTTTCCTAGTGCTAACTGAATTAAACAAACAGTTAGAAGAACTCGGTTTGGACGACTCTGATGAAGAGTCAAAAAACAAGAAGAAGCAAGCTCTAGAATAAAGATTACAATGGAGGCTTGCTTGATCCTAAGCGATTTTTTAAGTCCAAATGACTTGGATTTTGGGGATCCCATTTTTGACGATATTGACACTTCCCAACCTAACCCTTTAAGTGTGTTGAAGTCGGAACCTAAGGTGGACACGTTAATGGTAAACATTAATCAGAGAAAACCTGACGCTTTGCCATATTTGACCGTCCAAATCGGCGGAAAAAAGACAAAAGCGTTATTTGACTGTGCGGCTTCACGGCCTTACATCAGTGGAGCAATGCTTAAACACTTTATCATGATCCGTGCGGCCAAAATATAAAATTCTAAAATTTAAATTTCAACACCATTAGGTGTTTAGCATAATTGTTTTAGCACCTTAAGGTTGCGCTCATTGTAATGAGTAATCACCTCTCCTTCCCTTAGTTATTACTAACTTTTGCATGGTTTGACCCATTTTGACCACCTGATAGGAGGTGATTTCTTTGATCAAGTGATTTTGTATAAACACTTGAAGTCCATGCTTGCAACCGAGCACACCTTTAGCACTAGACCTGCAACCGGGTTCACTTTAAGGTGCTTCTAGTCATGCAATCCTTTAATACGAGCATTTCATGCTGAAATGCCAACTTTATGGTTGTAATTCATCAGCAGTGAACTATTAGACTTGAAAGCCAATATTTTAAGCACGCAATTGGTACTTTTCACCTGTCGGTAATTCTTAATTATTTCCGACTGTAAAACCGTGTGAGTTTACATAATTGAGCCAACTAGGTGTTCGCGCGACGAAACCAAAGCAGACCCACCCGCTCGAGCGTTTGCCTCTTCGCGCAAAACCCCCATTCGTACAAAGTGTATTTATGACCTGTGTGACCTTCGCAACGGCGAATACAAAATCTACAGGCTGCCCGACTCCCACGTACGACGGTAGTGTTATTCTAGGTTTGGGCCTGCTTAGTCCAATATAATTACATACAAAACAGTGTGTCATTTTCCGAATGCTCACAACTTAAACATGCTACACCTTGTAGAAAGAAATAATGACAACACTGTTGTAGTAACAGGTGACAGAGTCACCAAATCTTTTGGGATCATTACATTAAATATGTCATGGAAAACTGGAAAAGGACCTGTTAGATTCACAGTCCTCCCTTTCGCTTCCAAATATCTACTCTTAGGTGGTACATGGATGAATGCAAATGGAATCGTTATATCAATGTTCTCAAAACGTTGATGGCATATAGATTTCGACAAGGATCAGTTCTCTTTTGAACTGTGACCATGTCACTATCCAAGCGCACGGCAACGGCCGGCTTCATGTCCCCCTAGTGGACTGGACGGACAAGACCACTTCCGGTCAAGACAGGAAGTTAGGAAAGGCAGGTAGAGGCAGAGCGAATCCAGGGACAGTAGTTGTTACAGAGCCAGCAACCAGTGCAGACATGCATTGGCCGAGCTCCTCCAATTCCCTGGTATTCCCTATAAAGCCCGGGTTCCCAGTTCTCCATGAGCGAGAACAGTGGCTGCAAGTCCGTAGATCGGGTTGCAGCATGGTTAAAGTTATTTTGACCACACGGACCTTGGTTCAACTGCCATGGTCCGTGGGTCGGGTTTGATTAGCTCATACCGGTAGTACAGGCATATGAGTAGCAGGTGGAGGCTGACGCTGACCCCTAGACAAATAATAAAGGCGAAACACCCAAATACAGCGTTGTCTCTGCTACTTACATGACGAAGGCGTCCAGCGCACTCCGCTTATTCCCCCAAGCCAGGACTGTGCAAACCGCCCCAGTCACAATTGTGGGCTCGTCCTGGATCCGAATCTGAGATCTGATTTTTTTTTTGCATGATCCGAAAATCCACGTGGTGGATTTAGGCCTATTTTGCAAGAATGTCATTTCTTTCGACAAAGAAACATGCGACTGCTTTGTGATTGATAGTGTTAGGATTTTTTAGTAATTTATTATTAAAATATGAATTTCACTATGGACTTTTTAGCAAAAATTTCGAAATTTTTTTTTTTCGATTTTTGCACTAAAAGTGGTCAAATCTACCGACCAACTGGACACAATTCTCGATTGCAAGTGAAAACTGGATAGGGCATCATCAGTTTAAGTGCAATTGTGTTGTTGTGTCCTAAGAACCGTAACAGGGTGATTATGGTGCGTTGTGTGACGGAGGAGCCGTAACTTTGTCGCACAACCCGTTTAGATGTGTTTTGCACAAAACCCATCACATTGTCACACTGTTGCACAACACTCTGCTGTAATGGCATTGTCGAGGACGAATTGCTGTTGTTGGGCAGTAAGGATCATCGGTAGAGCATCCTATACGTTGGAACACCAGCCTAGTTTCGCCCAACCAAAGGCAAAAACAAACTGCAAAGGTGGACAACAGGAGTAATTAACCTGGTCCAAGTTTGTGTGAAGTTGGCTGGCCACCGAGAGTCGAAGGTGATAACGTTCGCAACATGGGAAGGGGGCCGTCTCTGTAGCAAAATCTAGAGAGCAAAGGTAGCAGATTTATTAGTTTGGTCAAGCAGGCGCTGGTGTGTTTTTCCATGAAAAATATGCGATGTCTGTAGTGGGCAGGTAGCACACGCCAGAACATGGGGAAAAGGAGAGCCATGCAGCAGTTGTAAAGAGTGGAACTGTTTTGCATTTTGTCTCATTTTTAGTGTAAAACTCAGTGATTTGCAGGCGATATCCTGTGAATTGCGCCGAGCTGACGTTCTTAGATTCCCTCAGACAGGGAAGAATCCTGTTGATTGTTCGATTATTGGAGGAAAGCGCAAACAAATAGAGAGATGATAGCTGTACACTATCGTCTCTTTTGGTAAAGTTTGAATGTGCCAACCGAAAATGAGAAATCAATCGATTGGATGGGCGACTAATCGCGTTGAGATGCTTTTAGTGACGTGCCCAAATTCCGCGTAATTGTGGTGAGTGAAATATCCTGGTTACGACATTGCATAGTCCAGTGGTCACGCCTGGACTGATGTGACTTTACTTTTCTTCTTCTGATGTTTTGACGGCTGTGTGCAAGATGGCTGTGTGCAAGATGGCTGTGTGCAAGATGGCTGTGTGCAAGATGGCTGTGTGCAAGATGGCTGTGTGCAAGATGGCTGTGTGCAAGATGGCTGTGTGCAAGATGGCTGTGTGCAAGATGGCTGTGTGCAAGATGGCTGTGTGCAAGATGGCTGTGTGCAAGATGGCTGTGTGCATGAGTTATTTTCCCCACCATAATGGTGATAGTGGTATTCTTTGCAGTCAGTAGGGCAAGGGCGCTGGAGAATCGAATTCGATTGCGAATCTTGCAGGAGAGACATGTAAAGTTTTCATGGCTGCCTCTGCAGGTACTTGACCGGCTTTTGTAGGTTTTTCAGTACCCATTGCGGTGAGAAAAATACCATTGTAGGTGTAGACAGAGGGAGGTCTTCGCCAATGATCCCAAATTGACTGCGATTCTTTTGGCAAATGGAAGCGGGTGAAACCCCGAGTCAGCCTTAGGCAGAAGACCGGCTTTAGTAAGATTGTTGGTGGTGCTCAAGTAACTAGTTTGTGGCTGAAACGGACAGGAGTGTTGACTCCTTAAGTAGATGGGCAACTCTAGTGAAAGATAGGTGGGCACAATTTTTTGTTACCGTTTTTGAGTGCGCAATGACATAGAAAATAGAATAGAACCATGGTACTTTTAGCGGATTTTTATTGCCAAACTTGGAAAAATCAGCACACAAAAACCCCTTTTTAAAACATTGGTGTAGATGTGTAAATAGTTCCTTTCAAAACAACACTTCCTAAATGTTCCAAATACTTTTGGCCAGATACGGAAGTGAGAAAGAACGCTCCAAAAAATTTCAGCGATGCAAACACAATTTTTTTTTTGTAATAAAGCATCCAAAAATTTTATTTTATTCATCTAAAATTAATCGAATGACTTTTCTTTAGTTTTAGGGGAATCCCACGTACCAAACTCACTTATTTTGAGATTTTCGACGTTTGTCAGTGTTCACTCTATTAAAGGGAAACTGCACCTTCGATAAAAAGGGTTATTTTTTTTGTTTTTGGTCGTACAAACCTCAAATATGATGATTTGTAACTATTTCGCCCTTACAACATCTATATTGGATGACTTTCGGATGAAATCATCATCTTTTGTGAAATTTTTAATAAAAATATGAAGTGTTTTTTATTTTTTGCAAATAAGTTCTTTTTGCTTTACGGATAACATCATGTTTTTCCAATTAAAAAAAAAAAAAACGTATTTATAACGGTACGACGTCATAAGTTGACTCCGTATCGAAAAAACTGCATACATTTGCGAATTACCAAAACACTGAATCGGTGCGCCGAGAATTCAAAATCATTACAAACCAACAGCCGACACAAATCGGTTGTAAAATCACTTGGTGCTCACTATACACGAAAACCAGATTGAATATAAGTTTTGGTTGGAAAATTCAAGATAAAACACGTATAAAATTGCCATAAATCGATCCGATTTGTGTTCAAAACGACCTGCAGGATGTTTACCAAACGTTACCCTTTCGGTCCGAATACGAGTTGCCGTTTCAAGACCCGTTGCGGGTTGACGAACGACAAATACACGCAAATTTGAACGTTTTTTTGGACCAAAATGACACAAAATACGAGTAAAAGCTCAAAACTGTTGTTATTTTGACAAAAAAATAAGATAAAAAGTATAAGACTTACGATTTTTACGGAAAAAAGATCGATGTTTGGTTGTTTTCCCCGTAGTATGCCGTCAAGCGAATTCGGGGGCAGCAACAATAAGACAAGTTTCTTTGAGTTTCTTACTCACTCTCTCTTAGGACGAATATTTCGCCACTAGTTGACGCTAACATTCGTTTTTGTCGATTTTCGGCTATTTTTGGCCCGAAATCGCCAAAATTTCACAGTTTGGTTTTTCAAAGTTTGGTCTCCGTCCCGGAAGTCTGTTACACCGAAGGAATACCGATCTTAGTAATCAAACTCAAGCGCGATCATTTAGGTTTAAGACATGGAGAAAAAGTACTTGGATACAGGGTACTTATGCCAAAAAATAGAGTGGAAAATGGTAGATTTTGCCAGCCTTTTGCTTAAAAAGGGAGATTAAAATTCCAAAAAATCTCTTAAAACCCTCTGCACAAGCAGAAAATTCTCTTTTCGTCGTCAACCAGCTTCCAACGCGAAGACTCGACGAAAGGCATACCCTTCACCTAACCCGATATCCAAAGCAAGAAAACAAAGTTCTGCAGGAAAACGGGCTTCAACTACTAATAAACGACCAGTTTCGACCGCTGCAGATCAGCCTTCCGAAACTAATCAACCCGATACTACTGATAATCAGAGTGCAGACCACGTGGATATTTCGAACAATTTTCCAAATAATTCAAATACAATAGCAGTTCCTCAACAAGTTGCTGAACTTTTGGCTAATGCTTTCTTGCTGGATCCTACTAAAAAAGTGGATCTAGCTGGATTGCAAGCTGAGTTAGATTAGTTTGCACAGAGAAAGTTGGATGTGGAAAACCACAGCCAACAAGAATTGGGTGCCGCGCAAACGCAAATCGACAATGCCGTTGCCGACAAGCAACAAGCGCTCATGGATTTACTAGTGGCCCAACAAGCAGCCGTCGCTGCAAGGGACCAATACAGCTTTGAAATTACAATTGTCAACGCCCATCAAAAGTATGGGCATCTACGTCGACAAGTTGGACTCAGTAGCCAAACAAGCCACACAGGAAAACACAAGACCGATTGAATCAGCCATTCTATCGGATAAGATCAAAAATATCAAAATCACCCGCTTTGATAGCAATAAACTAAAAGCACGACTCTTTTTGAATCTGCTAACCAATCAGATTGTTGCATATGCAGCATTTAGGAACGAGATTGTTCAATTATATTTGGCACCATTCTTTGAAGGGGATGCCGCAGAGTGGTTTTTAAGGAACAATTTCCAAACTTGGAAAGAGTTCAACAAGACCTTTCGGAAACGTTTCGCCCCATCAGATGAATGTCTTAGGGAAGAAATGGACAAAGTTAAACAGACTGGAAATGATACTCCCACTGAAATCTTGGAGAGATTACAGAGGTTGTTTGAACAGATGACAGTGCCCATTCCGGAAGAGGAGAAAATGATCTACCCTTTGGAGGCAATGTCAGCATCTGCTGCCAGATTGATCAAGTAGTCTATAACATTAGATTGTACTTGGCCCAAACTATGCTCGGTGGTACCAGAATAGAAAGAATGGCGAAACTCGAAGAGCGCCAAAAACAAAGGGGTAAAGCCAAAACTGTTGTCAAAACCCCTAAAGCGACTTCAACTCCTACAGAAACGAAACTGCAAGATGACAAGTTGAAAAAATTGTTTGTTGTCCCTAAAAACCAAGGGCGAGCAGCTGCAATAAGTGCAGCTGCAAAAGCAAAAATCTCGAACATCTTAAGAGATGCTCGTGCAGCACCCACCAATGGTGGTTGTTACAGATGTGGTGGAGGTCATTTCATGCGGGATTGTAAATTCAAGCCTGAGAATATGCACAAAGAGGCCAAAGCTAAGAGTGAAAAGGTTTTCTTGGTTCTGACTGAACTAAACAAACAGTTGGAAGAACTCGGCGTAGAAGACTGATGAAGAGTCAAAAAACAAGAAGAAGCAAGTCCTAGAATAAAGATTATGATGGAGGCTTGCTTAACCTTAAGTGATTTTCTCAGTCCAACTGATTTGGATTTGGAAGATCCCATTTTCAACAATATTGACACAACCCAACCTAATCCTTTAGGTGTGTTGAAATCAGAACCCAAGGTTGACACTTTAATGGTGATCATTAACCAAAAGAAACCTGGCGCTTTGCCATACTTAACCGTCCAAATCGGCGGAAAAAAGGCAAAAGCACTATTTGATTTCGATGAGGATCAGTTCCCATTCGAACATCCACCTTCTGCAGCCGATATGGCGGCAGCAATTCTCGATAGGTTTGAAAGAGAGCTCAATATTGAGAAAGAACCCAAAATGAATCTAGAAGATTTAACAAAGCATTTGTTATCAAAATGCAAACTTCAGAGCAAAGAATATGGAAAACTATCATAGATGTGTACACTATGCCAACAATATCGATGATATTAGGTTTTCTTGGAGGTAGCAATTTCTTTACAAGCTTAGACTTAACAGGATTATCACCAAATCAAATTAAGTGAAGAGGATCAGAATAAGACTGCTTCCTCAACACCTGAAGGAACATTCAAATATACTAGAATGCCTTTTGGATTGTGCAATGCACCATCCGCATTTCAGAGAATGATGGACCAAATCTTGGGTGACATTAAAGGCAAGTTTGCCCTGGCGTACCTCGACGACATCATTATCTTTAGTAAAACTTTCGATGAACATTTACAACACATTGCAGAAATCTTGGATAGATTAGATGCAAAAAATCTAAAAGCAAGCCCAACAAAATCATTCTTTTGTGTGGAACAATCTGACTTTTTAGGCTTTACAGTGTCTGCTGGCAAATATACGGCTAACGACACCAAAATCCAAGCAATATTGGATTACCCTGCCCCTAAAACTTTGAAACAACTTCAGCGTTTTATTGGAATGGTTGGATTCTATGCACCTTTAATTAGACTTGAATTCAATACAAAAACCTTTCTTTGTGCAACACAAAAAGGAAAAGTGGAATCATTTCACATGGACACCAGAATGTCAAAAAGCCTTTGAGATTTTGAAAGATCTACTCACAGGAGATATCGTGCTACCTTTGCCCAATTTTGCAACTCCTTTCACCATTCACACGGATGCAAGTGCTGCCGGTCTCGATGCAGTACTCATGCAAGTAGATCCCAAAGATAACCTCTTGCACCCGGTAGCATACGCAAGCCGTACACTACAAGGCGTAGAAGCAAATTACCGTACTTCAGAACTGGAGTGCTTAGGAGTG
>JH431198.1:20635-30657 GCA_000239455.1 Strigamia maritima
AAAAAATGACAAGTGGCAATTTTACACCTTTTTTAAAGCCCCAACATAAAAAGAAATTAAAATAATAACAATCTAAAAAATTTCACTAAAAAATATTCAAACAAAAAAAAAAAAATTTACATTTTTTTTTTTTTTAAAAAAAAAATATAGAAATTGGAATTTAATTAAATTCCACAACCATATCATGAAAAGATGTAAATAAAACAATGTCATTTTTATTTTTTTTATTTTTAACTTCTCTGTTAGATAATATCCTGAAATTTGAATTAAAATATGGTAAATATGGTAAAATGTTCAATGTCTACCTGCACTTCCTGCTGATGTCTTTCCTGATCAGCTTTTTTCCTGGTCAACTCTTCCTTTCTACTTTTCAGTTTTTCAATTTCGCTACTACCACTTCCGGTAACCACTTTACTCGTTTCGGAGTTCTCGCCGCAAACACCGTCCTCTTCCTGGCTTAAACTTGGCTGCTAAATAAAAAAAATTCAAAAGTGTAGATTTATATTGATTTGATTTAATATGTCAGTTTCATTTTGTCAGATTTAGTATGTCAGACTCGGTTTTGTCAGATTTAAAACGTGTATGGCTTACGTTGCCGCATGCGTCTATAAACTTAATTCTATCTATCTCAAAAAAATTATTTTCTTGTAACCACAAGTGGATATCTTCATACAATAAGCCCCAAAAAAGACATTCAGGACAGATGAAGCTCCAAATGCTTCAAAATAAGACAAAATACTTAAAAAATGTCTTCCACTGACCAAAAAAGAGCTTTATAGAACCCTATTATTGAGGACTCTGTGGTCTGGGGTACCCACATACAATGCCCCACTGCAGGGTCCTCGTATCAATAAATGGCCCACTGGTTTGAAAAATTATATTAAAGAATGAACAAATTGGAGCCAAAAAAGAGAAGGCTTTAAAAGTGATATGGATAAATTATAGTATCGGTCAAAGCCTAATATGAATCTCTCAATTTCCTCAATTTCATTAACATACAGTATATAGTCTGTACTAACATCTATACTATACGGATCACTGCATCATTAAGGTCATTAGGTACTGATTAAAGATGAGATGAATCAAAATTTGCACATGTGATATCACAGAAGCCATTTCTCCTGTGTTATTATTATTTATCACAAGACAAACAGTTCAAATCTCAATGTCTAAAGCTCGGTTCTCACTTGCGATTTTTCCGCTTTATCGCGCGAATTCCGCGTGGAAAACTAACGTCAAAATTGCGCTATTTGTAAAATTGAAAATTTTTCTAGGTTTTTCTGTGTTTTTTCTTCATGTGGGAACCCAGAAAAATTTTTAATTTTAAAAATAGCGCAATTTTGAAGCAAAATAAGTTTTAAAAAAACCGCAAAACACAATAAAATCGCGCGATTTTACCGCACGTGAGAATCCAGCATAATTCTCCATCTAAATCCGACAAACAATCATTTGTCGGATGATATGTGCAGAATGTGGATTACAATGCACGTGCATTTCAGATCTGGCTACACAAACTCAAATATAAAAGGATTAGAGTCCAATACTGACATTAATAACCTAATTGACCGAAAACAGACATCAACTGATTCCCCGAGAAAACTTTCCAACGTTCCGCTTTGCATTTGCACCAAGAACTAGGGATACCGTGTTAAAGGTGGGTGGCCGATGTACTTGACATAGAAACGGTGTCTTAATTCAGACAAGGACGAGGTCAACCATCCAAGTACCGAGTCCTGGCCAGATGCAATGCTCTGAAATGGGAACGCCTAATAAGAATGTCATCAGACCCCATTTCGAAGAACCCTTATATGTAAGGCTATAGTGCGTATGGCCTTAGTCGCTGCTTGCGTCAGTAAACAACTATGAGACACCCTTTTTATGTGTCAGATTATGACGTGTATGGTCTTAGTAGCCGCTTGCGTCAGTAAACAACTATGAGATACCCTTCTTTCTTATATGTCAGATTATGACGTGTATGGTCTAAGTAGCCGCTTGCGTCAGTAAACCCAATTCTCTCTTTTTATAAATTTACTTTTTGTATTCCGTTGACTTGTCCGTCTTCGATTCCGTTCTCCTTGTACTTGTCGTCCACGTGCAGCTTGAACGTTTTGTCCCGAACATCGTACTCCATCACTTGCAATTTTATTCCACACAGGAAATCGGCGGTATAGATGAATTTTAAAAACCTAAAACCATTTCGCGCCAATTCCTGAAATTATTATTATTTTTTTTTTAAAAAAAAGAAGTAAAATTAATAAAGGTGGAAAGTAGGGATAATTATAAACTTGACATTGTACAAGGTCAGTGTCACGCGAAATGGAAAGGAGCTGAACTGAATCATGAGAAAAGTCAGAATAAAAAGGAACAAAGACAGGATGCACGAAAGGGATAAACACACTGACCTCTTGGGAATTACAAGATAAATAAATGAAAAAGAATTTTTTTTAAAAAAAAAAAAAAAAAAAATTAAAATAAAAATTTCCTGAAAAAAAGTAGAGGAGATTAAACTGAAATACAACAGACGTAGAGCATAAAGCTGTGGGAATGATATTGCAGAAAAAAGTCAATTGGGTAGAATCGTGTAATTAATGTGTAGTAATAATAATAATAATAATAATAATTTTAAAAAAATTGGAAAAATTTAATTAAATAATTATATAAATTTAGTTTAGTAGGAATAGAATGGATAAATGCAACTGTTTAATTAATTGTGTTGGTCAAGTGAAGAAATATCTTTTAATCTATTGGAAGTTCAAGATGGCGGATATTTTTCACTTTTAACAAGATTTGATTAACTCTGTCGCGTAATAGTTGAACCAAGACTTTAAATGGAGAAAATTTACCAAGAAAATCCAAGTTTTATGATTGGTTCACATTGGTGTTCACACCACTCCGTAACGTAATGGTTGCGAAATGCATTGTGGGTTTCAAATCGTAGACGTAAACTTAAGTTCCTACTTCAAAATTGATTTTCAAGTAGGAAGTAACGTAACTTAAGAAATTACGGCAACCAATGAGAAGACAACTGCTTCTCGCATGAAAAACGAGATGGAATGAGAAATTACAAAGTGTGAACAAAACCATACGTTACTTTCCTTACATTACGTTATGTTCAATGTGAACTAACCATAAGATCTTAGAAGTTAAAACATGCCGCATTTGTATTTTAGCTTGTGTTTACAACCAAACAGTAGGCGGGTTCGAAAATGATTTTGCACTGAACGACTAGTGCAACTGATCGCGTAAAATGTCAATTGCACGACTGACTTTTCGAGTTAAAAAGTTGCATATGCATTTACACTGGAATTTACACACAATTCACACAAACATGGCTGCCGTAATCAATAAACAAGCTGTACTTGAGCAATGGAGCAGATGTCTCTTAGCAAGCACATAAATGCTTGATTCCCACTTGGCAGAAATTCCGACAGAAAATTTTCTGCTGCAGAAAATTTTTAGTGTAGAAAGCAGCAGTGTTTACAAATTGTCTTTCTTAGCTGGCATCCATTTTTAAATTCTACTTTTCTGTACTTTTTTGCATACTTTTCAGTCCACAGGTGGAACCAACGACAGAAAAAATACTTTTCTCTCAAAATTTTCTGCAGCAGAAAATTTTCTGTCCGAGTTTCTGCCAAGTGGGAACCTAGCATTATTCTTGCCCGCTTTCCTTTTACAACAAAAGTAATTTTAGTAACAATTCTGAGTATCATGTACGTTGTTACTTACATTTGAAGCGAGGATTCAAGATGGCGGCAAATAGAACTTTTTGCATGCCAATTTTCGTTGCACTTGCACTTGCATTTGCACAATGAAAATGGGCCGTTTCCGTTTAACTCGGCTGAACGGCATTTACATGAATTAATTTGTGTAAACAACGTGCAAATTGATATTTAAACGGGTGTAAACATGATTACACTCGTTTAAATGAATTTTCGAACCCGCCTACTGCAAGAAGTGACATTCTAAGTCCTAAAACACACGCCTACTGTAAACAGAATTTCTTGACACCTTGTTTCAATAGTAAAAATTCAAAACACACACATAAAATACAAAACACGACTTTTTGAATGCAGCTACTATTGTTGTTTTAAAACATTTACATTTGTAAATAAGCAACTGAATGCTAAAAAGCAATTTTCAAATTACCTCAGCTTAAAAAAGTATTCAAAACAAATAATTGCCACATTAACTCACCTTATCTATTTTCTTAGGTAGATAAAAAACTTCTTGTGGCATGTTTAGCAATGGTTCAAATCCAGCTAAAGTTGCATCTTCTGGCAATGTAACTGGCTCCCAATCTGAAATTATAAAAAAAAAAACATTTTATAATAAAAAAAAATTAACAAATTAAAAAACCAAGTACACAAAATTTTCCATCAATTTCCCTTCATGTTCTTTTGCAATTGCAATTCCTAACCTTTCAAATGAACAAAATTGATGAGCAATGAATTAGCAAAATTCAGTTAGGCTTGTTTAAAAGCATGAAAAAAAATGGAACCAGGGTTAAAGAACTTTACAAACAAATAAAATAAAAAATAAATAAATTCTTTTTGATTGACATTTTGACATGAAACCCAAAGGCTTAACACAAACATTCAGAATGATAATTGCTGACTTTAAAACTCTAAACCAACTATTACCAGGGTTTACATGGCAGACATAGAAAAACTCGAATTTAACTATCAGAATAATCTAAATGTTTGCATGGCTTATCTAGAAGACCATTTTTCAAAATGAAAAATCTCCTTAATTTACCAGGATTAACCTTCTTACTGTATGATTAGCTTAAACTTCTTATCAAATGATTAACCCAGACCCCATCTTAAGCTATTTCTAATCATTCAACAATAAAATCACCTTATGGATGATTTATACAAGCTAAAATTTTGTAATTACTTCACAAATAATAGACAGTTTGTGATTTCTCGTACGAGATTTTTTTTTATTACGAAAATGCCAAAATAGCGAGATATTGTTAAAAATCTCGTCGCAAAAATTCTCGTTTAAAAGATCTCGGTCGAGATTTTTCAAAAATCTCGTTTCAAATTGTCGTGTATACGACTTGATTTGCGCATGCGCACTGCATACAATACAACAATTGTCGTGAAATTCTGCCGCCATTTTCCCTCCGCTTCGACTGCAATGTTGGCAAATTTGTGTCGATTTCAATATGTCAGGTTAGTTTTTTATCAGTCAAACGCTTTGCACAAACCACAATCCCAATACTTAGGCTTAATTTGTGACAAGGTGTCTAGTTCTACTAAAAATTGTTGCCGTCGATTTGTGTGTAACACGTTTCGTGACAAATCGCAAAACACACGATACGACATTTTATTAACGAGTTTTAAAAAACGAAATTTTTGGAAAATTTTGTTTTTAAATCTCGTTTTCAATCTCGTACGAGAAATCGCAAACTGTCTAATATATTACCAAACACCAAATTTGATTTCAGTATTTGGTATTCGACAAATAAAAATTTAGAATTTTTTTAGTACTACTATTACAGATATATTTGGAAATTTACTTTTAGATTTCTTGCTAATTCTTGACTACTAATACTTTTTCCCATCAAAAATTCATAGTTGATTAACCAAGAGTAAGTCCCACTTTTCATCGACTACGCTACACTTCCTGAATATACAATTTGTATCCACACACCAAAATCTTGTCTTTACCTGAATGTCAAGATGTAATCTGGATGTCTTTGTGCTATGATAGATGATGCCACAATGACATCTTTTCAGCAGATAAAATAAATGTCTGAAGTGTCATATATTGAGATATCATGTGAGAAAGACTCGAATCCCTGGAATATTTTGGCATTCCACTGAAGATTACCTTCACATCTGCAATACAGTTGCAAGTTGCAACTAACAGATTACTCTAAATCTTGACCAGAATGCTGTTTATAGCTTTAATTTATTTTTTTAAGTTTCCAGGACACGTTTAAAAAAATCATTTTAGATCCCAAACAGCTCATGGTGAAGGACATTGTTGGCCGCTGCTGACAGAGCGCTGTTTCTGACGTCACCGTTGGTATTCCCCATGTTAAATGCATAGGATTTACGTCATAACTGGTACCGTATTCCTTCGAAAAGAACGACATGCCGGATAATGGCAAGTCAGACCAGGATGCTGGATAATTCGAATTTTCCGGTATTTTGTCCATTTGATTATTAATTGACCAGTTGTCTACTTGTCCAAAACTGGTTAGACTCGTAATTACCGACATGCTGTTGTTTCCGAAGGTAACAATCGTACAAATTCTCGATGTGGTCTCGCTTTTATCTCTCACATTTTCATATTGTCGTCTGCTTGTTTTCGCAACTTCAACAGTGAGTTTTAACCATTTAATATTTTTCAAAAAATCTCTGAAAAATTATTTTAGAGTTTTAAAACATGCTTGATACAATGGAGCAATAAAAAATGTTATGTCGTAAACTCTTTAAAGATAAGGATTTCGATATTCAGTCGATTTTTGGATAATGTTTTGCCCCATAACAAAAAAAATAAAAAAATTCCCAATGTTCATCTTAAGTAGCTAATTCAAGAGTCCTTGAACTTGCAGCCAAACAATACTGCCATTTGATTTTTTTTACACCAACAAAAACTTTCTAAAATGGTCAGTTAGAAGACTGTTATTTTTATCTACTTCCTTATACATATGAAAAAAAAAGTGAAAATCTTTTCTTTAATATTAAATTTTCAAAGTTTGACCCTATCATTTGCAAGCTAACTTGTCATCATTGTAATACCGGAAGACATGGTCCTGACTTCCGTGGGAATTGAAAATTTTAATTTAAAAAAAAAATAATATCCACAATAAATACATACATAAATAAATAAATAAATAAATAAATAAATAAAAAATTTTTACCTTCATTTTTCTGATTACTCGACTTTTCAAAATCCTTCACATTCATTTTTTTCGCCAAAGAGAAAAATTCAGCTAATAAAGTCCATGGATCGGTATCGCCACTAAAAAAAAATCAAAAAAAATTAAAATTCATAAAATAAAAAAAAACAAGTTGAACAACTTTTATAAAAAAAAATATAAGTATAAATCAACATCTAATAAAAGTCCTATTTCCTATTTTTTCAATCAAAATGGCCACCAAACTTCAAACATGTTTGAGTATAATTTTTTACAACACATTATGAAACTTATTAGAACAAATTACTGCTAATAACCCCTAATAAAGCAATAATAAACAACCAGTTTGTATCATTTTTTAATGTTTTTACAACTTTCAAAATGGCGGATTTCCATAATTTCAATGAATTTCATTGAATTCCATTAAATTCTATAAAATCCTATTAAATTCCATTGATTTCACATTAAATTTTTAAATTGCATTGAATTCACATTAAAATTTTAAATTCCATTGAATTCACATTGAATTCACATGGAATTTCATTGATTTCACATGGAATTTCATTGATTTCACATGGAATTTCATTGATTTCACATGGAATTTCATTGATTTCACATGGATTTTTATTGATTTCACATGGGATTTAATTGATTTCACATGATTTCCATAATTTCCATAATTTCATTGAATTCCATTAAATTCTATAAAATCCTATTAAATTCCATTGAATTCACATTAAATTCACATTAAATTCACATTAAATTCACATTAAATTTTTAAATTCCATTGAATTAACATTGAATTTCATTGAATTCACATTGAATTTCATTGAATTCACATGGAATTTCATTGATTTCACATGGAATTTTATTGATTTCACATGAAATTTCAATATTTCATTGAATTTCATTTAAATTCAGTGAAATTCAGTGAAATTCAGTGAAATTCAGTGAAATTCAGTGAAATTCAGTGAAATTCAGTGAAATTCAGTGAAATTCAGTGAAATTCAGTGAAATTCAGTGAAATTCAGTGAAATTCAGTGAAATTCAGTGAAATTCAGTGAAATTCAGTGAAATTCAGTGAAATTCAGTGAAATTCAGTGAAATTCAGTGAAATTCAGTGAAATTCAGTGAAATTCAGTGAAATTCAGTGAAATTCAGTGAAATTCAATGAAATTCAATGAAATTCAGTGAAATTCAATAAAATTCAGTGAAATTCAATAAAATTCAATAAAATTCCATTTCATTAAATCCCAGTGTCCCACTTGCATTAATTAAGTAGAATCGTTTGGTGTGACGTTAAAAAGGAAAGAGTTAATTCGCCCGCGGCGTCCCAGTGCCCTTGCCCTAAGCGTCCTTGGAAGGTTATTTGCCCCCATGATGGTTTTTTTTTTGTATTTTTATTTTTTGCTAAATTCTTTTCCTTCCTCCAAGTTGTCCCGCCCACCAATGAAATTACACCGACCTCGTGGCACCGACTCACTACTAGGATCCAAAGGGTTGCAGACCTCAAACACCCTTTTCAATTTTTTCTTTGCAAGAAAAAAAACGTGATGAAAGATTGGAGGAGAAAAAATGTAGGGCGCCATTTTGGATTTAGAAAGTGAAAATTTGCTGGCGGGGTTGTAGGCGGAATAAATTTTGGGTGAGGTGAGTGAGTGAGTGTTGTTGGGTTTCAGTTGGTATTGAATAATGAAAAATTTGTGTTGTAGTGTTTGGAAAGCAATTAAGGTATTACAGAATGTTGATTTCAAATTTCTATTGATAAAAATCAGTTAATGCGCAATTTTCACAGTAGGTGCATTCAGGAACTAAAACATTTTCATGTTTCAGTCGTTTCCCTCGTTTCGTTTCCTGAACTGCGTCGTCATTTCCGGAAACGTTTAGGTTTAAGCCGAGAAACGCGCATGCACGCGCGTTTTAGGAAACGTTACAATTCCAGCTTTTCACGAGACACGAGTTGTGTCTTACAATTGCGCACTCGTCTGCGCAGCATCTAACACAACTGTTGTAGAGTTAGATTGGCGCCACGACTGCTTCAAGTCATGTGATAGAAGCTAAAACGAAGCTAAAACGAAGCTAAAACGTAGCTAAAACTTGCCTAAAACTTAGCTAAAATGTGCTTCAGATTTTCACACTCAGAATTATACACAAAAGCACACATAAAACTAACCACACGCAAAACTCGTTTTTGACGAGTTTTAGTTCCTGGATGCACCTAGTAATTTTTCGCAGCTGTTTTCGCAGCTAAAACCCAATTTTAATAGCTAAAACCCAATTTTAATAGCTAAAACCCATTTTTAATAGCTAAAACCCAATTTTAATAGCTAAAACCCAATTTTAATAGCTAAAACCCATTTTTAATAGCTAAAACCCATTTTTAATAGCTAAAACCCATTTTTAATAGCTAAAACCCAATTTTAATAGCTAAAACCCAATTTTGTGTAACTATATAAAACCCAATTTTATGTAACCATAGAAAACCCATTTTTATGTAACCATAGAAAACCCAATTTTATGTAACCATAGAAAACCCAATTTTATGTAACCATATAAAACCCGAATTTAATTATATAAAACCCAATTTCAACTATATAAAACCCAATTTCAATTATATAAAACCCAATTTCAACTATATAAAACCCAATTTCAACTATATAAAACCCAATTTCAACTGTATAAAACCCAATTTCAACTGTATAAAACCCAATTTCAACTGTATAAAACCCAATTTCAACTGTATAAAACCCAATTTCAACTATATAAAACCCAATTTCAACTATATAAAACCCAATTTCAACTATATAAAACCCAATTTCAACTATAAAAAACCCAAATTTAACCATATAAAACCCAATTAACTCATAAAATACTCAATTTCATTGCTACAATCCAATAAATATCTTTTTTTCATTAAAAAATATAATTTTCCAAAACCAATTCCCACTTGATGCTAAACATAAACACATACTTAAAACAATTTATTCATTTAATAAACATATTTTTCTAACAATATTAAAAACTAAATTCTATATTGTTGCAACACACCATTTTAATTGTTTAGAAACTAAAAATGTAAAAAAAAAAAAAAAAATATTCAAGGGGAAGCAAAGCGAGAATAATAATAATAAAAAAAAAAAAAAAAAAA
>JH431198.1:36651-79305 GCA_000239455.1 Strigamia maritima
CCTATATAGAATATATATATATATATATATATATACATATATATATAAATCAAATTCTGTCTCATGATATTAAATATGAATTGACGTAAGCACATTCTTCTGAAACAGGTACCAAGTAGCCATTTTGAATTAGAAGAGTTGTTTAGTGCCTGGAATTTAGTTTTTCAGTTTCCAAAGATTAAACCTGTTTCATCTCAATTAAGAAACAAATTATGCTATTAACCAGCATTTTTAATGCATTCAGTAGCTATTAAATCAAACTACAAAACACTATCCAGTCCAACTCAATTATAATCAACATACTTCAAGCAAAAAGCCGATTAAAAAAATCTCCATCGACAACCATGTTAAAAAATATGGATATAACGAAATCGGTTAGAACAAATTTTGCATTGCACTGAAAGCATATATTGTGCTATCTTATTTTAATCATCTAGTCAAGCGTTTTTATTTGTTAACAATGGCATGCACATTTTTGGACTGCAAAACAATGATTTTGGATTCAACTAGAGAATTAAAATAAGATACCAAAATATATGCTTTCAGTAGGTGCATTCAGGAACTAAAACATTTTCATGTTTCAGTCGTTTCTCTCGTTTCGTTTCCTGAAATGTGTCCTCATTTCCAGAAACGTTTATGTTTTAGTCAAGAAACGCTACAATTCCACGAGACACGAGTTGTGTCTTACAATTGCGCACTCGTCTGCGCAGCATCTAACTCTACTCAGGCCCGGACTTAGAGACCCAGGGCCCCTAGGCACTTGACATTTGGGCCCCCCACCACCTCGAAGCTATTTTGAAAATTTAGCGAATTAAATGCACTAGTACAGAACATATAATTTTTAATCGACTTTAATGACTTTAATAAACATCAGATTAATACAGTCTATGTTACTATAGTTACGTTATTCTATAAAATTTATAGAATCATACGACCACCGGAGCCCCTAGGCCGGAGCCTTGTAGGCCTAGGCAGAAATCCGGCACTGACTCTACTGTTGTAGAGTTAGATTGGCGCCACGACTGCTTTAAGTCATGTGGTGGAAGCTAAAACGAAGCTAAAACGTAGCTAAAACTTGCCTAAAACTTAGCTAAAACGTGCCTCAGATTTTCACACTCATAATTATACACAAAACTCAGACAAAACTAACCACACGCAAAACTCGTTTTTGACAAGTTTTAGTTCCTGAATGCACCTATTGTAATGCATAGGCCATTAACCAATGGGAGTTGCATGTACAAATTGTTAGATAGAGTTTAGAATTTGATTTATTGTAGTAACGCAATGAAAATGTTTGCTTCCAACCAATCACAAGCTACTTCTATTCTTGCATTGCGTTGCTTTACGTCTAGTGTGAACTGCAGCGTGAACCTAGCTTAATACTTCTTCCTTCGTCTTCTTATCGACAATATTACCAAGTCGTCCACATAAATCAGAATAACCGCTCAAAGACCGTATGTCGTATTAGACAGTTTACGATTTCATGTACGAGATTTATTTCATTACGAAAAATGACAAAAAACAAGGTATTGTTAAAAATCTCATCCTTTGTTTTAATGGTTTAAAAAAAATTTGGAGCTTTTTGAAAACTTTCGTTACACATTGACGTTGTCAAGTACGAGAAATCGCAAACTGTCTATTAAAAAACATGGACATAACGAAAAAACCCACTCAAAACAAAAATAAAATCTAACCCAAAATCCAGAACAAATTTCAAGTTCAAGCTGAACTTCTATAAATAACATTACAAATTAACCAATCTAAAAATAAACACCCAACCCAACCTAACCCCATTCTATAAATAGCTCAATTTATCACCACAACATCCTAGGAGTTGACTAGATGAGCTAAAAAGAAATCCCTCACAACATCAAAGCAAAAAAAAAAAATCTACAAGGCCACAAGTGTAAAAAAAAATTATTTAACAGGATTTATGAGCAATGGGGGGAGGTCATGAGCTAAGTAGCCCCCTGTTCATGAACCCCCTTCATGTTTCAAGGGTAAATTTTTAGACATATGTTTTTTTTGTTTGGTATATCTAGTACTAACCAGCATAAAAAACAGTTTGGAAAAGTGTGTGAGTCAGTGTGTCATCTGTTGCATATCCACTGACAAGATTTCAATCACCTGAATCATCAGTTGCAGGTGTTAACAACCAGATGATGGGTAAAAAAAAATTATAAACAGGTGTAAAGTGACAGGCAATTTACGATTTTTATCAGTAACAGTCATGTTTTAGGGGTAAAACATCATTTTCTAGTAATTTGGGACCTAATTGTATTCCAAAAACCCCAAAAAATCATTTTGACCATCAAAACTCTTAAAAACTTACTCGATTTTGGTAAATAGTCGTCCATGAGCATGAAGAAAACTTAAGATGAACTTCTTGTTGAGCTGAAATGACAATAAAACAATAATAACTAGAAATATCAAGGAGAAAACAGTGTAAAAAGGCGGTTTTTCAAGTTGCCCTAGCAGGAGCCCTTGCTTAACCATTATATCTGATCACCTTTCACCTCCCAAGCTTTTGTTCTCCTGTTTTGCAAAAGCTTTCGCAGTAGTTAGTCTTGTACATGTCTTCCATGACCAATTTGAACGATAAAACTACCTCCCTACGACCTAATGGTTACCCCCTGTGTTACACAGATATAATAATACCTCCACAACAGCATTTTTTGGGTTTTTCTATTGTCTAAAACCAGTTTACCACAAATTAAAGGGTTTACGTCATAAAAAATGTTATTGATAAATAATATTCGGCATTTCTTAAAATGTTTGAAATGATTTTTATTTATTTTTAAAGTTTTTAAATCATGTTTAAAAAAATCGTTTTGTATCCCAAATAGCTTATTTGAGCTTGGTGAAGGACATTGTTGCCCACTGCTGGCATGGCGCTGTTTCTGAGCGTCACAGTTGGTATTCCCCGTGTTAAATGCATAGGGTTTACGTTACAACACTGGTAACAATCGCGCAAATTCTCGATTTGATCTCGGCTTTTATATCTTTCACTTTTTTAAATTGTCGTCTGCTCGTTTTCACAACTTCATCAACGGGTTTAAACCCGAAAAAAAAAATATAATGTCGTAAATCCTTTAAGTCGTTTCAGACATATCAGTCACATAATGGTCAGTTCACACTGAACTTAACGTAAAGTAACGTAACTTACTAAAATTTAACGTAACTTAAGGAAAGTAACGTATGGTTTTGTTCGCACTGTTTATAGACAGTAAATCACGCAATTTCTCATTCCATCTCGTTTTTTCATGCGAGAAGCAACCGTTTTCTCATTGGTTGCTGTAATTAGTTAAGTTACGTTACTTCCTACTTCAAAATCAATTTTACGTCTCTGATTTTAAACCCACAATGCACTGCGCAGCCATCTTGCGTTACGCTACGGAGATCGTGTGAACACCAATGTGAACTAACCGTAAGTCATTTGACTTTGGAAGCACCTATTATAATTTCAAAAAATCATGTTAAAACTCACGTCAACAGTGGACAACTTTCCGAGATCATCATAACTATCATCATCCGAGTTTTCGCTATTAATGGCCGATGCTCCGTCCGGTAAAAACCAAACTTCTTCACGTTCCGGTCCATCCTTCTTCTTTTCCTTTACTTGTTTCGCATTTTGGCATTCCAATCTCAGTTTCTCCACTTGTTCATACTTAAAAAAAAAAAAAAATTAAAAAAATAAATTAATTAATAATCAACTCATGCTGTAATTACACAACCATAAACCACAAACAAATTACAAAAAAAAAAATGACATCATTGTTTAATAACATTGACATTAAATGTCATAACATTTAATTAAAAGTCAGATTATGACGTTATTCAGTGGTCCTTGAACTAACTCAAAGAATTTATAATTTTTTCTTTTTTTTTTTTTTTTTTTTTTTTTTAGTAAAAAAAGGAAACTCAAGTAGGTTATGACTAATTAAGTAGGCGGTGTAAAACACGTCATATTTTGACGTATATAACTCATCAGTCAGCGTTAATCAGCATAAACAAAACTGCGGTTTTGTTTAACACACACGTTTTAATGGAAATCATTAATCGCGCAAAGAGAGATGATTTTAAATCATTTCTCATTGCACTGACATTTTAAATAAGAAAAAAAAAACCAAAATGGCCTTGAGTGGCCTTGCAAAAAGAAAAATAGAAAAATCTCATGAGAAAGAAAAATGCTTAATTTTTTTTTTTTTTTTTTTTTTTCGAAATGTTTACTTTTTCTTGGCATCGTCGAAAACTTGATTGAGTCCTTCTTTGGCCGATAGAAATGGATTACTCGCCGATAGACTTCGCATGTAGTAGTAAACTGCGTCTAATTTGCGACGCTGAAATTTGAAAATAATTATTTTATTTTATTTATTTATTTTTTTTTATTTTTTTATTATTATTATTATTATTTTTTTTTTTTGAGGTGGGTGGCGGGGGGGTTTGGTAATTGAATTTGAGGTAAAAATGAGGTTGGGTTGATAAGGTTGTTGGGTAATATAAATCACGTGATTTTTAGGTCGTGGTTGAGGCTCGTAAATTACATCGCACAATCATTACCGCTAAGTCGCCATCTTTGTCATCATTGACAAAGATGGAGGACTAACCGCATGTCTTACACGACCCCCTAATGGTAATTCCCACGCTTTATGACAATGTGGAGGTTTGGGTTCTGTTATTTTTATTGGATTTCGGAATCTGAATTGTGTTTATTTGAATTTTCCATCAAGAAATTAGAAATTACATCAAAAAATTTGATTTTTTCACCATAAAATCAGATTTTTTCACCAAAAAATCAGAATTTTTCACCAAAAAATCAGAATTTTTCAGCAAAAAATCAGAATTTTTTCACCAAAAAATCAGAATTTTTCACCAAAAAATCAGAATTTTTCACCAAAAAATCAGAATTTTTCACCAAAAAATCAGAATTTTTCACCAAAAAATCAGAATTTTTCACCAAAAAATTAGATTTTTCATCAAAAAATCAGAATTTTTCACAAAAAAATGAATTTCTCATTAAAAGATTAGAATTTTTCACCAAAATTTTAGAATAGTCTACCAAAAAATTAAAATTTTCTATAGAAAAATTAAATTTTCCATTAAAAAATTGAATTTTCCATTAAAAAATTGAATTTTCCATTAAAAAATTGAATTTTCCATTAAAAATTGAATTTTCCATTAAAAAATTGAATTTTCCATTAAAAAATTGAATTTTCCATTAAAAAATTGAATTTTCCATTAAAAAATTAAATCTCCATTAAAAAATTGATTTTTCCAATCAAAAAGTGAAATTTCCCTCAAACAATTCAATTTTCCAAAATAATATAAAAAAAATTCAACCAAAAATTAACTTCTTGCATCAAATAATTACATCCCCCAAAAATTATAAAACTTCAACACAAAAACCAAACAACCTCAATAAATTCCACACACAAAAAAATCTTCGCCCTGACGACTGCTACCTTCAACTTAAATTCCAATTTGAGCGTAACAAATCGGTAACTCTCCACTCTCATTCTCAAATATATTTCCATCCTTTTTTATCCACTATCAACTGTAACCCCTTTTTAATCCCTCCTCCATCTTCAGATTGCTGTATTTAAGTCACGACATTAGGCCAAACTCGAATCAAATGCTTTTAACATTCCTCTTTTTCACACCAGGGGTCAATGCCACATTTGTGACGTCAAACAGGTATTTTCTTCGTGTGAAATTTATGATTTTTATGAATCATTACTAAACGTCACGTAAATCAATAATACCCTTGAATTCCCTTCAACTAAAATTCCTTTTCCCATAAAAAAAATAAATAAATATACTCTATTTAACAATTCGGCACGAAACTCCCAATGGTTAATGGCCTATGCATTGTACCGAAAGTATACATTGTGGTATCTTATTTTAATCCTCTAGTTGAGCTGAGTCGAAAAATCATTGCTTCGTAGTCCAAAAATGTGCGTGCCATTGTTAATAAACGAAAATGCGCGTAAAATATTTTAAAAAATTATTTACATCTGGGTTTTCGTATTGTTGCGCACATTTTATGGCTACGAAACAACGATTTTTCGACTCAACTCGACTAGAGGATTAAAATAAGATACGACAATATATACTTTCGGTACAATGCAAAAAAGTTCACTTCTCAGTTTCATGCACAAATTGTTGGACAGAGTTTAGAAAAACTCACCTCATATAAAGCCAAAATGGCCAACTGGTTGTATGGGCGGCCATTTTTAGGTGCTAGTTGTTGTGCTTTCAGGTATAGACTAAAATTAAATGAATTTTGGTTATTAAAATGAGTTTGTAATTAATTTTTGGGTTTTTTGCAGCCATTTTTTATTTTTATCGTGTTTTTTTTTTTTGTCTAAAAAGTCTTAACTGGTACTCAGCTGTTGGTCAAATCATGTAACAGCTGTTATTGTTTAGTTTTAAAGTCTCTTTTAGTGATCTAAGTAGCTGTGTAGAAGTGTTATGGTCAATTTGTGAAGGTTTGTCCACTTGGTGGGCTAAAAATAGAAGCTATTAACTATAGTTTATTGACCATGGTATGTCCATCTGTGTCCTTCTAAGGAACTTTATTCCAATTAAATTGACATTTTAGGCCCAAAATCTTATTTTTAGAAATGATAATTGACTTTTAGACCCACGAATTAGCTTTTTAGACCCAAAAATTGACTTTTATAACCCAAAAATTAACTTTTTAGGCCCAAAAATTAACTTTTTAGGCCCACAAATTAACTTTTTAGGCCCATTAATTGACTTTTTAGGCCCAAAAACTAACTTATTAGCATAAAAAATAAAAAATAATAGGCAATAATTAACTTTATAGGCTCAAAGACTGACTTTCAAGACCCAAAAGCTGACTTTTAAGACCCAAACGCTGACTTTTATGACCAAAAAGCTGACTTTAAAGACCCAAAAGCTGACTTTTAACCCTCAAAGCCCTGAAATTTTAGAACAACATAGAGCCCGATTAATGGTCACAATTGTGACCATTTGGAGTCTCTACTTTGAAGCGCTTTAGTGCTATTACCATGGTTTCTCCAACCGACACTAGGTGTCACCAATTGTAATAATCAAGACATGCGGTCAAAAAGTTGTTTTAAACAGCATGCAAGGTGTTTTTAATCATTTATTTATAATAATAATTATTGTCTATATCAACTTAATTTAAATTGAAATTAGTTTCACATTAACTCAGTTGACCATGTGTTTCAAAGATGAAGAGTTAATGCTGTGTATGGTTATTTAGTTTATATATAGGGGGCGCAATATTCTAAAAGCGCTCTCACTAGAGTAAAATTTGCAGTGAAAACAACCAAAAACTTAAGCTGGGAATTTAAGGGGACCGTTTTTTCTTTTTACAATAACTTTTTCATTTTATGCCTGATTGCAATGAAATTAATTCAGAAAATGTAAATGCATATTCTTAACAGCTACTGCAAATTTCAGATTTTTTAAAAATTTTTAAAAAATTTGTATTCACAACTGCAGCTGGTCACAATTGTGGTATAGGATGGGGCTTTGAGGGTTAAGACCCATACGCTGACTTTTATGACCAAAAAGCTGACTTTTAAGACCCAAAAGCTGACTTTTATGACCAAAAAGCTGACTTTTAAGACCCAAAAGCTGACTTTTAAGACCCAAAAGCTGACTTTTAAGACCCAAAAGGTGACTTTTAAGGCCCAAAAACTAACAATTCAGCCTCAAAAATCATTAGTTTAAACAATAATTGACTTTTCATGACCGATAATCTAGGCACGATAATTACTTTTAAGACACGATAATCAATTTTCCAGGCATGATTATTGACCTTTCAGTCATGATAATTGACTCTTCAGCCACATATTTAACATTTTAAACCCGAAAGTAGATGTTTAGACCCAAAAAATTAATATTTTTAAACAAAAAAAAAAAAATATTTTTAAACATAAAATAAACCCTTTAAATCACTTACTTTTTAGCCTTTTTATAGTTCAGCGTCTCATTCGCCAATTCCTTATACCGGGCTAAATCACCCAACGAAATAATCATCTTCTGCGCACTCATCAACGCCTTCTTGACAAGTACCTGCATCTTGGGTCTCACCGCCACTTCACAATCCAAGAAAATCGACAAATTAAATCCATATTTCTCTTGAAGTTTCTCCAACAAACTTTCATAAAACAAAACTGCCTTAAAAAATAATAAAAAAAAAAAAAAAAAAAATAAAAATCATCAAAGAACAAATCTCCTTTAAAAAAAATTAAATATCAATAAAGATCCACCACATTGAAATTTTTTCCACCTCACTCACAAAGTGCAACCTTAACCCTAACAACCCTTGACCTTACTTCATTTTTCTTTCGATTTGCAGAAGGGATCAACAACATCTTGATGCAACGTGACGTGCATTGTTGGCAAACCCAAACAAACCCCAAGCCTACTTTTTTTTCTCTCTCTTCGAGCAAACACTATACAGTAAAACAAGTGGTTCGTTGAACCCTTTTACAAGACAAAAACGCACCACATCCGTGATATTGAGCTGCCATCATGTCAATAGTCGGATAATTGATCAACTTTTTTATATTTTTTAATTTTTAATTTTTATAACCAAATATAATAATAACATTAAATCCATTAACGACAATTTTTTTTCTTCTTTTAAAACTGGTTAATTCGAAAACATGATTTACAATCGCCATGTTTTAACGACAACTTTTTAGGATTTAACATCAAGGCAACGACACCTGGTGGTGTTTTCTTGTATAATTTACGACAGACTTCCCACGATTCGTCGTGTATAAATCCATAGTAGCCGCTTACGCCGGTAAACCTTATTCTCTCTCGCTCTTCCACGATTTGTGGTCTATCCCAAGTCGTTATATTGGCACAAAATGAGAATTGCCAAGGACACCTAGTGACGATTTACTAGAAAATTTACGATAATCATCTTTCGATTCTTTTGCTTTTAGTTGAAAAACTCGAGAAACCAAGTCTGGTCTATCGGACACCGTTACTTCATATAATATACGTAGCTTCCTGTCCATAAACCACTGAAATCCGTTGGAGATGTATGACAGGATTAAGACATTCCTTCGCATCTACATGCAAAACACGCATAATAAAAATTCCAACATGATAAATAAATTTATAAACAACAATCATAAATATTAAAAATTTTCACTTTCTTATCTCCCACCAACAATATAATAAATAATAACACCAAAAATTATGCCTAAATATCATGCTTTAAATTCTCCTTGCCCCACTAGAGGTCAGACAACATGTCTGCCATGCATACTTTTTAAAGCTTTACCCTAGAAGGGCATAAGTGGCCTTTAATTGCAGCTACATGTGAATGTGTGGGGGTGGGGAAGGTGGTGTGGTCAAAGGTTATCATCAAAAACTACTTCCTCATATTACAAATATTAAAAAATGGCCTCTCACAGAGGACATTAAAAACATCCTCTACCAACTTTATTGTTCGTCCTTTTTATTGTTTGAATAAACAAAATGGTGGACTAGCACACCTGGAACCCAGGTTTATAGTATATCAATGTTAAAGAATAGGAAGTATCTTGTTCATTAAGTCATATTGTGGCTTAAAGTCTAATTAGGCCGTAGAATTCTCATTGGATTAAGTTTTGGTCACTTATAACATCTAACAAATACCGCAGAAGAAGACTGGTGAACGGTCAAAAGGCCTATGGTGGATAGAATAGTGAAGACTAACACAAGTATATCCAAATTATCATCACACAAAATTTAAAGCTTAAATGCATTAACAGATGTTTTAAACGGATAGACAGTTTGTAACTCCATTTCCAAAACATTGCGAGAAACTCCTATTGGTTGGAGCCTGTTTGCTTGCACATTAATACAAAAAAACCACAAAACACTACCATATATGATCATTTTTATGATCGTTTATGGTCGTTTTTTGTTCGTTTATCTTCATTTATGCTCGTTTATGTCCTTTTATGGTCATTTTTCGAATTATTTTTTTAAGTGTATTAAAAAATTGCTGGGAAAAGGCTCTAGCCAATGGGAGTTTCTTGCAATGTTTTGGAAACGGAGTTTAGTTCTGTTTGCTAGTTCAGTGAACGACCTGGGACACACTTGAGACAGTCCAAAAATATCCGGTCTACAGGGCTTCCAGTCTACAGAGCGTAAATACCACAGGAATGTGACATTTAGGCCAAAGAGTTGGTATCCAATCTGTACCGTCTACAGTGTGACCCGTCCACAGCACGTTCACTATTCGTCGAATGTACTATAACAGTTTCATTAGGTATTCAAAGTCAAATCCGACTCAATCCGACTTATTGATACTCCAGTTAAGTCAGTTTAGACAAGCCACAATTAATGTGACTTAACAATAAGCCACTTTTCAAGAGTCACTTTTCTTTTTAGTGACGTAATTTTGGTCACTTCCAATTTGTCTTAAGTCATTTCAGACATGTCAGTCATGTAAGTTGCTTACGTCATTTGACTTTGAACGCATCTATTGTTAGTTGACTATGAAGATGGGATTTTGTACGCAAGAATCGGGACCATAAAAATGATAAGACTGTAGTAAATCCTAGTTCCGTTAAAACTTGAGCGTCAAAGCACTATCTGGTCTTGCGTGCCTAGCCAGTGCCCTAAAGTTCAATTGTTTCAACTTCATTCCCACATACGACAACGTGCTGAAAAGCACAGCGCATTGGCACGTGGCCAATGCCACTTTGGTTAATGGCCTATGCATTGTACTGAAAGTATATATTGTGATATCTTATTTCAATCCTCTAGTTGAGCCGAGTCGAAAAATCATCGCTTCGTAGTCCAAAAATGTGCGTGCCATTGTTAACAAACGAAAACGTTGGTAAAATATTTAGAAACTTAACATCAGTCGTAAACCAACATCGACAAATTCTTCCAAATTTCCTCTTTTCCAGCATCGATATCTATAAGTATAAACTGTAAACATGTTTTAACATTCAGCAAACTCTTAATATTCATATTTAAATGCAATTAAATTGTCTTCTCTTTACGATTTAATCGTAGCCATTTTTTTTTTTTTTTTAAAAATATAATTTCCTCCAGGAGATGATTACAATGAGCCAACCCCTTGAATCCGGAAAGATATGGAGGAATAAAAAAAAAGTGTAAGATGGATCAAGATGGACAGCCATAAAAAGGATAAAGACATTAAAAACATGATTCAGGTGAGTGAACTCAACACCTAATCAAGTTCACTTTTTAGCATTAACAAATATGCTAATTGGTTAAAACTAATTCCAATTTGCACGTATAATTGGACGAGAATTTTCAACAAGTCAGCACCACTAGAGGGGGGTGTAAAGGGTTAAGAATATTCAAATTTCTAACATTTTTTTTCAAATCAATTAAAGACGACTTTTGGCCACATTTCTTAAGTCGTTCACCTGGTGTGGTTTCCTCTCCGCCCTCAACTACCTTTATAGTATTTTGTTTCTAACCCTTTTCACTCTGACCACTGACCCCGACCCGCGAAGGGCCATGGGAAATAAGGAACGCGCCCAAAAAAATGAAGGAATGAGAAAATTAATGGAATAAAAATAAATACAATTTTTTTTTTTTTTTCTTTCGAAGAATCAAAGTATTTTTTTTTTCTGATTTACAACCGACCAAGCCTATTTTTAGATATAATAACATCACCTGTTTTCATGTCTGATAAAGAATGTCATTAATCTCGAACCGCCATTCACATAAAATGAATAAAAAAAAAAAGGTAATAAAATAGTCAAATGATGTGTTTAGAAGCCATTAATGAATATCAAGCACATACCATTATGTCCTATGGTTAGATCTTCTTGGGGTACCCGAGGAAAAATAATACGGAAACAGTTTGAACACCAATGACTCCTGTAAAGCTAGGGCCCCTCTCTGGGAAAGTCATTCAGGAACTATAATACTCTAGAACTAAGGTCAATCTAATTGTGGGCCCCTGTGAAACCCTCTAAATCAGACACTCAAGTACTCTAAAGAAACCTCCGAGACTGAATATTTTACAACTGAATGTGGGCCCCTCTGAAACTAATAACCACGTTCGCGCTACACATGCTAATAAACTCTATCTAAAGGTGCATTTTCATTTGCGAGAAATGCCATTTCTCGCGCCTAATTTTCAATAATCGCGCGACAAAAATCGCACGCTTATCCATTTTCATGCAAGCTAGACTTGCAAAGGCGCGCGATTGTTGGCGCGATTCTGCTTCTGGCGCGCTTCTGTCGAGTCTAGCTTTGCTCACAAAATCGCGCCTAAAATCGCGCCATGTGACAACAATTTTGACATTTGAACAGGCCCCACCCACAATTGCAAATGGCGCTGATTTTTTTTCCTCCACTTGAATTTTTAATCTTGATTAATCAATGCCATCCACATCCAGAAAAGCCAAAAAATAATAAATTCAGCAATATTTGATGCTAAACATTTCACACTAATGTATATTTTATGAAATGTCAACTGATTTTTCAAAAATTTTTGAAAGCCAGAAGTGGCTCTTTGAGCTCTAATGAAAATGCTCAAGCCAGAGCTTGATTTTTAGAGCGGCGCGATTGTTGGCGCGAGTGGCGCGATTTATTTTTGTGGCGCGATTTTTTTTGTGGCGCGAGAAATTCTCTCGCAAATGAAAATGCACCTTAACAATTCGTGCACGAAACTGAAAAGTGAACTTTTTTCCATTGTACTCAAAGTACATATTGTGGTATCTCAATTTAATCCTCTAGTCGATCCGAGTCGAAAAATCATTGTTTCGTAGCCAAAAAATGTGGGCAACAAAACAAAAACCCAAATGTAAAGAATTTTTTCAAATATTTTACGAGCGTTTTCGTTCGTTAACAACGGCGCGCACATTTGTGGACTATAAAACAACGATTTTTCGACTGAGCTCAACTAGAAGATTAAAATAAGACATCACAATATATACTTTCGGTCGAGGGGTCCGACAATCAAGATTTGACATGAGAAAGATTCGAATCTTTGATAAATCTTTGGGTTTCGGCAGGATTCAGAAGATTCAAAAAATTAATAATTTGGTACCAGATTTAATGTTTTTTTTTTAAATTTTGGGTTGTTAGTAAACTGACAATGAAGTCGGTGTGCTTTTTACAAGCATTTTAATACAAATATCGCGCAAAATTGCAACCTGGCGCTGCAAGCAGTGCACCGGCGTTATCGATTACAATATCGACTACAAATATCGCTATGAAATTATCGATATTAATTTATTTTAATCGATAATAAAGAATTTTTTGTGATTCGGGATTCGGGATTCCGAAGATTCAGAAGGACTGTGAGAAAGATTCGGACGAATGTCGGACCCCTCGCTTTCGGTGCAACACATAGGTGATTAACCAATGGAAGTTTCGTGCACAAATTGTAAAATGGAGTTTAGACAACATTTGATCTAGTTTAGCACAACAAAAACTAGTTTATCTATGTTGCCGAGCCAGACCGTTCACACCTAAACACATAGTTTAAGGCTAGTCCAGACACTACTTAGCAATAAGCCCAAGAATAGTTACTGCAAACAAACATTGACAGCCATGTTGGTTTGACCTGATTTGATCATCAACAGCAATGCATTCTGGGAGCATGACATAACAAGCCAGTTAAAGCTAGCCTATAAACTAGCTTATCCAGTTTTTCGGTTTACCTAGTTTCAACATGATAAGCTAGCTTAAGATAAGCTAGAAGTGTTCTCACTATATTTATAAAGCTAGACTAGCAAATTAACCTTGATACGGCCATGCTGGGTCAATTTTTACCCAGCTTTGCTGGTTGTGTAACCTAAATTTTATTTTACCCGAGCCTAACTTACTAGTGAAAATGTGGTATAAGGTCCCGAATGCAAAAACCCCTCACTCATCTTGTTGAAGATGAAATCTCCCTCAAACTGGAACCCTATAAAGCCCTTTTGTATCTCGAGTCCTTTGAATCTAGAGTTCAGAAGCAAAGGACCTCTGCTGAAGTTGGAAGCCCTGCACTCCGGATCTTTCAGATGGGGCCCCTCTAAACTATACCTTCTCTGAACTTGAAACTCCATTATAAGACATGATTCACCAAAAATCTTTTGCAAACAACTAACTAATTACTTTAACAGACAATTCCTGAAAACTCCAAAAGAAATGACCAAAAATCTCTTTCAATTTGCCCAGTGTCAATCACCCCAGTGATCAATTATATAGACTTCTATTATATAAGCAATTAAAAAAAAACCCAACCTTAACCAATTGTAAAAAGCTATGATAAGATAGGAGTCGAGCAAAACCAAATTTCAGGTGCAGTTAAACCTAAACCCTACTTACCAATTAGCAACCCTTAAAAAAGATACAATGCACTTGAATCAAACCCTTTGATTCCTTAATCATAGATGTTAAAGCCAGAAGAACATCTCATTAAGCAGAATAATAACACACTTTCCTCATTTAATCTTGACATTTGTATTCAACCTCAACCTCAGCTAAAGAATGCACACAAAATCATGCAACAAATTGTTTACCCATGCACAACAAACACATTTCACCAATCTTCTTATATAAACATGTAACAAGTTGCTTAGACAAGTGTAAAAAAAATGACTGAAAACTTGTATGAAAAAATTAAAAAGGAAAACCACTAATGAGGTAATAATTAAGTTTTTTAAGAATGCAAACAAACAAAAAAAATGGCTGCCAAGGCCGAGATCTAGACGATAGCGAGATTTGCCAGTTTTTAGTTGCAGCTAAGCATAAATATGCAAATTGTGGCCATTTTGTCTTTTTTTTTTTAAAGAGAATTTAGTATCAAGATTTATAAATCCCACACTTCTTTTGTGATTTATGATGAATATAAATAACACTTTCGGTGTTGTCGGCCATCTTGATCAACCTAAGTTTCTCGCCACTAGGTGGCATCATGTATCACAGTGTATCCTTTATAACGAAAACCCGCTTAGTTGACATGCTAAATTGCTCGCACGTAGTAAAACCTCAATGAAACGGTAAATATTAAGCATTAAAGGGTTTACGACGTCAGTTTTTATTGGTCCATTATCGTTTAAAACCCTTAAATAATTTTTCAGAGATTTTTTGAAAAACATGCTGAAGTTGTGAAAATGAGCAGCCGACAATATGAAAAAGTGAGAGATAAAAGCGAGCGCTGTGTTACCCATCGTGACGTAAACCCGATGCATTTAACAAGTGGAATACCAATTGTGACATCAGAAACAGAGCTCTGCCAGCAGCGACCAACAATGTCCCTCACCACCAAGCTGAAATGATTTTTTTAAACGTGTTCTAAAAACTTGAAAAAATAAATAAAAATCATTTCGTCCATTTTAAGAGATGGTGGGTGAACATTATTCAGTCATATTATTTTTAATGTCGTAAATCCTTTAAAAGTATTTCATGTCACCAGCAGAGTGCAACAGCTCACCCTGCTCAGCAAACAATCTTCCCACACCCAGTGTCATACCACACTCTAACTATTCATCTATTTATCTATTGACATTTGTGTCAATTTTCTAAAACCAAAAGCAAACATTCACTCTGAAGTCTGAATCAACTATTGACCTCAACTAAAATACCAACAAACCACTTGAAACAAATTCAACCCGCCTTTGTTTGCAACCACAGGGTTAATGGACGTCTTGGTCGCCCCCCCCTGGGCCCCTTGTCTTATAAATCCACTAAACATCAATTTTCAAATTTAAAATTAATTTCCAATATAAATTGACTAAAAATCGAAAAATTTCATAAAATCATATCAATTACAAAAACATTTTTAAAAAATAAAAAAATAGCCACCAGATGGCTCCCCACACCAGTTAGTTACCTCGTCAATAATCTGAAGCATCGTCTGCTTGATTTTCTCCTTAAAACTCGGATTATCCACCATTTGCTTCCGAAAAGCCTCGATAACCTGATAGAAAACCGCTTTCCATAACAGCTGCTCGATATTAACCTCGGCACTATACTCTATATCCTGCAAAATGATCGTTTCGTACCGCATCTGCACCGCAAACCTAAACAAAGCAAACACTAAAACCCGAAATCAAACTCAAAAAACCGCCATTTTCCTACCTGCTGCTATTCAAACTAATCAAATCCATTCTTTCGAACGACATTGACAAAATTCGACCAATATCCTGCTCACACTGCGTCGCCTCGAACATATTTTTATTAATAAAAGCACTTTTCGACATACTAAAACAAAAAAATAAATAAATAAATAAAACAAAAAACGGAAAAAAAATTCAAAAAGCATACTTCATCGATCCGCCGTCAGGGCCGCGCACCCGCCAATTCATCGGTTCTGGATGTTGTTGATACGCGAAATTATTATACGTATTACTCGATCCCCTTCCGTGCTCACTATAACAACTCCCTATAGCGGCATGAACGGGAACTTCGTGTCGTTGATCGCCTTGAATCGGACGATAAACGGCTTTCGGCTGCGCCGGATTGTTCGGGTTGTATAAATTGCCAGTGAAGACCATCGTGGGTTGCATCGGGGCCGAAGGGGGCCGTCCGGTGGGTAAATGAAGTATCCCGCCACCTTTTGACGTGTTTTGGTTGTTTTTTTCTCTTCTATCGGCGTTTTTCGCTGGGGATTTTTCGTCCGTGCTCGATTCCGACTTCGGGCGCCGTTTTTTCGTTTTGATTTTCCGTTTCGGGTTTTTTGGAGGTGATGAACAGCTTTCCACGTCGGCCATTTCGAAGAGGGAACTTTGGTCAGAGTTTTGGTGGTCGTTTTGCTCAGTTTCGTCCAGGATTGGCGTTTTTGGTTCGGGTTTGCCGTCTGGGGAGATGCGATCAGTCGTGCCGTTGGTCAAGGGTTTGCGGTCGAAGCGTTTTTCCGTGTGGGGGCGGTGGGATTTGGTGATGGGGTACTTTGGTTCGGGTTTAATATATTTTGGTTCGGGTTTTGGGGTAGTGTTGTGGTGTTTTGCTTCTGGTTTCAAGGGTTTTTGGAGGTTTTTTTGTTCGTCTTCACGTTCCATTTCGTCTGCCCAGCTTGTGGTGCTGCTGGTTTCGTTTGAAACTGGAAAAACAATTGGAAAATTAATTTCTGAGTTATAAATATAATTTTACTTTTAATTATATATTTTTATTTTATACAGTATGTAAAAGTATTATTCATCGCAGGTACTGCAAACAAATTCAAAAATTCAAGATTTCTTAAAAACTATCTAGCTTAGAAAAAAATTTGTTTCAGGAGGATTTTAAGGGGAGGAAGGCCTACCATGTCGTATACGATTTTTAAAGATTGGTCAAGTAGTTACTGAGAAAAAAATTAAAAACCACCAAAATCAGGTTTTTGCAATTTTGACAATATCTCGAAAACTGTTGAAGATAAAATTAAAAATTAAATTGATCTAGGATGTTCAGTTTCTTGGGCAACTTTTCTAAATTGGATGTATGGGTCGGCGAAGCCCTCAAAAAAAAGTCGCTATGTAATCGTTGTTAACAATCCAAATTTTCAAAAAATCATTGTGAATTTGTTTGCAGTATATCTGGAATGAATAATACTTTTACATACTGGATACAGGGTGTCCCGTTCGAACGTTACCGGTCAAATATCTACAAAAGTTAAAATTTAAATAATCGTACGGAAATATTAATGTTCGGAAATAAGAAAGAATTTTACCCGAATATTTATCACAATTTTGGGTAGTACGTATAAAAAATGATTTTTCTACCAAACAAATGATGCTCTTCGAGATTTCAATTGGATTTTTTTCTCTATCCTTATTAGTTTTTGAAATAACATGTCAATGACCTTGAAAAATATTTCCAATGTCAATTTTTTTGCCTTGCCATTTTTGTAGAGCCCATCATGGATTTGTATAACTCAATTTGTTTTATTTCTGTCGTTGTAATGTTAAAATTGGGATATCGTGTATATATAAAAGATTAATTAAAAAAATTAATTGATTGTCGTTAAAAAATCATTAATGTCTGTTTAGTCAAACTACGGTAATTTTTTTTCTAAAAGATACCGGTACAGTATATGCCGTCCGGCCAGCTGTATTGTCCGGACAAATTCTTCGCCGGTCATGGGAAAGTCTGTGTTAGTGGCATCTTTGTGAATTGAATGCTCTGCGCACCGGACATATTTCTGGGACCCTGCCTATGACTGGACCACACAGCATATACTGCATTTACAAATTCATAAAAATCTTTTCTTTTTTTTTTTGCAATAAAAAAAATTCTTGAGATTATGATTATTTAAAAATAAAAAAATTCAAGTACTGTATTCAAAATTCATTGAAAATTCAATTTTATATGCAGATAATCAAAAAATTCAATTTTTGCATACAGAAAGTCAATAAAAATTGAATTTTGTGGTGCAATTCATTAAAAATTGAATTTTTCATGCAGCAATTCATTGGAAATTGAATTTTGCATGCAGCAATTCATTGGAAATTGAATTTTGCAATTAGAAATTCAATGTAAATTGAATTTTGCAATTAGAAATTCAATGTAAATTGAATTTTGCAATTAGAAATTCAATGTAAATTGAATTGTGCAATTAGAAATTCAATGTAAATTGAATTGTGCAATTAGAAATACATTGTAAATTGAATTTTGCAATTAGAAATACATTGTAAATTGAATTTTTCATACAGAAATTCATTGAAAATTGAATTTTTCATTCAGAAATTCATTGAAAATCGAATTTTTCCTACAGAAATTCATTGAAAATTGAATTCCACCAACAATATAAAAAAACAGGAACTAAACTTCTAATAAAAAATTCATACTCTTCAACCCATTTTCCAACGTCTTCTCCAAAGGTTCCTCGCACCGCTCATTACTACTCCGCGAACACATCGACCTCGTCCTATACGGCCTCCCTCGCCTATCCGCTTGCCTCGCACCATTCTCACCATCAAAAACACCATTCTTCACACGAGAATTAACCAAATTCGAATTCTCCGTCTTCTTCGACACTTTCTCGTCTTCAATTCCAAACAAACAAACCGACGGTTTCTGAATCAACGCATTCCTGCATTTATTCGAAATCCCGCCTTTAAATTTCTCCTTCTTTTCGTGATTATCCACAACTAAACATTCATCTATCTTCAATTCCACCGAATTGCGACCTTCAGTGGCCTTTTTGACCTGATATATCTTCTGATCCGGTCGTCTATTCTTCGATTTTCGCTCATTTTTCGACGAATTTCCTGATTTTTCCAGAATATTTTCATTTTCCAATTTAATTTCAATTTCACGCTTCCTCAATGTTCCTTCACCCGGTTTATAAGGCTGGCTTCCGTATTTTATATTTTTCGTCGTATTTCTATCACCTAAAAAGTACCAAAATAAACAAATATTTATTTACTACGTCATTTCTTTCATTTTTCATCGATTCGCAATTATTGTTTTATTACTTCATCGATTGAGTTTTGGTGACTTGAAATAGATACTTACCGTCTTTGGATTTACTGTTCGTGTTCTCCAGGCCGTCTTTTAAATCCTGTCTCGTTATTTTCACCCTGGGAATCGCTGGATCGTGTTTAAACCGTTCCGCCATGTTTAAAGAATACGTGATCTTTTTTTTCGGTGTTTTATAGCGATCCAAATGGCAAAATATGGAAATTAAAGGATAAATTTTGTTTTGATTTTTTATTAAATTAAATTAAATTAAATATTTGATTTGTTCTTATAAATTTGTAATAATAATGTTTTTATTATTTATTTTTTTTGAGAAATGACGTAATGAATTCCGAGTTAGATCTTTGATCCTAAAATGGCGGCTGGGAAGCAGTAAGTAGTGGATTTTTATGGTTTTTAAAATTGATTTTTTAATGGAATTTATTTGTTTTTATTGTTTTTTTTAGGTATGGATTGATAGTATCGAAGAAGAAAGTGTTTAATTTGCTTCCATCGGTGTTCGGCGATGATGATGAAGAAGTAATTTGTCATTTTAAAGACGAAATTCGGATGGAATTTGGGTTTAAATTAATGGGAAAAATTATTTTTAATATTTCAGGAAGGGAGTAAAGCTGTCGAAAAGGAATTGGTCAAAGTGGGTTTGAAGAACAAAGTTAAAAAACAAACTCAAATTGCGATCGGTAAAGTGCTAGCAGATGATCCAACGGCATACGAGTATGATGAGGTTTACGATGAAATGGAAAAAAAGAAAATTGCTGACAAAACGATTCAAAAACCAAAAGACAAAAAAGTAAAACAAACTATAAGCATTATTTTTGATGAAATTAAATTAATAGAATCGTTTCGATTTTTTCCCGAATATCAATTGAATTTTTACGAATTTTTAATCAATATTCGGATAAAATTTGAAAACGTGTAATCTATATTTTTGAATTTTTTACGATATTTACCCAAATATCGATTGAATTTATTGAATTTTTACGACTTTTACTCAAATATCGATTGAATTTATTGAATTTTTACGATATTTACCCAAATATCGATTGAATTTATTGAATTCTTACGATTTTCACAAAAATGTCGATTACATGTTTTCAATTTTTACGATTTTTATCTGAATATTGATTACATTTATTGAATTTTAACGATATTTATCTAAATATTGATTAAATTAATTCAATTTTTACGATATTTACCCAAATATCGATTAAATTTAGAGTTTTTTTATTTTTTTTTTTTTTTTATTTTTTTTTTTTTTTATACAAAATATCAAGAAAATTATTAAATATTCCCAATATTTACTACTTACTTTTACCTATTTTCAGCCTAAATACATTCACTCACTAATGGAAACAGCCAATGCTCGACAAAAAGAATTCGAAAACCGAATAGAGCGAAAAGTCCAACAAGAACGAGAAGCAGAAGGCGACGAATTCGCTGACAAAGAGGCTTTTGTCACAACAGCATATCGCCAAAAAATGGAAGAACGCGCCAAGATGGAGGAAGAAGCTAAAAAGAAGGAGCTCCTCGAATGTAAACCAAAAAAAAACCCCAAAACCCCAAAAAACGCAAAATAATTAAACAAACATTCACTTTCAGCCATAATGGACGTCACCAAACAAAAAGATTTATCCGGCTTCTACCGCCACATCCTGAAAACAAAGGTCGGCGAAGACACAACCCCGAACGAAGGCGAAGAAAAGGACCCGAAAATGGACATCTCGACACCGGAAGACGAAAAACCGGAAGAAACGAAACCAGATGACCAGAAATCGAAACCGGAAGAAGAAATTAAACAAATGGAAGAAAAACCAAGAGAAAACAACAAACGCAAGAAAAGATCCTCAAGATCTCGATCCAGATCTAGATCCAGAGACCGTTCGCATCGACGTCACAGTCCGAATAAACGTCGAAATCGCAGCGTGGATCGACATGGATCGCATAAAATGCGTTTCAGGAGCTCCGAAAGAGAATCGAGGCGTCGAAGGAGCCCAGAAAGAGATTCCAGACGTCGAAGGAGCCCTGAAAGGGACTCCAGGAGGCCCAGGAGTCCCGAAAAGGATTCTAGGAGGCCCAGGAGTTCCGAAAGGGACCGGGAGAGGCGTCCGAGGAAAGATAAAGAGCGAGTTAAGCGGAGGAGTCGAGAAAAGGACGGGAAAAGACGAGATTTGGATGATAAATTGGATGAGAATGATGCGAAGAAGAAGAGGAGGAGTTTGAAGCAGATTTTGGAGATTTATAAAAGGCGAAATGGAGAGAAGGAGATTGCGGAGATGAAGGAAAGGTTTTTGGAGAGGAAGAAGCGACGCGAGGCGGCGGTTTCTGCTTTTAGGGATGAGGGGGAATGACTTTTTTATTTTTATTTTTCTTTATGTATAGAATTAATGGAAATTTTAATTTTCTACGGTGAAATAGGCGATTTGTGTAAATTTAAAAATATAAAATCAAAGTTTTGTTGTTGTTTAGTGTAGTTAAGTGTAAAATATGAATAAAATGATTTTTTTTTCGGAGTTGAAGTGAAATATTTGTTGAATTTAAATGGTTCAACTCTATCCAACAATTCGTGCACGAAACTGAGACGTGAACTTTTTTGCATTGTACTCAAAGTATATATTGTGGTATCTTATTTTAAACCTCTAGTCGAACTGAGTCGAAAAATCATTGTTTCGTGGCCAAAAAATGTGCGCAACAATACAAAAATCCAAATGTAAATCATTTTTTAAAATATTTTACGAGCGTTATCGTTCAAAAACAATAGCACGCACATTTTTGGACTACGAAACAATGATTTTTCGACTCAACTCAACTAGAGGATTAAAATAAGATACCACAATGTATACTTTCGGTACAATGCATAGGCCATTAACCAATGGGAGTTTCGTGCACGAATTGTTAAACAGAGTTTAGAAACTGAATTAAATATTTAATTTAATTATTAGAATAACAATCGCTCTTTGACAGTTAATTAGTGAACTTCGGTAAATAATAAAAACTGTCTTTTATTACTGTTAAAAATGCAAATTTATATATTTTAAATTCTCAATTTTGTTTGCCGAAACAAACACCCAAGTTGTCGTGGAAGTTCGACAAGAATTCTCTATATTAAAAAATAAAAAAATGAATTTTACCTTTAATTAGACGATCTAATTCAATTCAATTCAACTCACCCGCGTCCTGAATTTGTAGCTTGTGGTGGCGATTTTCCAACACCTATCAGTAAATTTAATTAAGTAAAGATCAAGTGCAGTCAAAATTTTAAACATAATATGTGGAAGACCATGAGAAAAAATCTTCATCCAATTGTTTACAAAATTAAATTCTTGCTTTATTTCATTAAAATAATAACAATGATTGTCAACACTTCTGTTTTGTAGTCACGCACATGCGCAGTGAAGCCACAATTTGCTTTCATTGTTGTTGTTGTTGGGTGCTGCCCATAATGAAGCCATTCTTACCCTCATCCAATATTACCCCGGAATTCGTGACACGTTTTCTAAGTTTTTTTTTTATAGGTCTCAGAATTCCCGGCATTTTCAAAATCTCCGACATGCCTGAAAAAGTACCAAACGGTCGATCTTTGAAATTTGTCCAACTCGCTTTATCCGGCATGCTGCTGTTTCCGGAGTAATACGGTACTTCTGGGTCAATTTAAAATAAGGATTGGGAACGTCGTACTCCCACGATGCATTGCACTGAACGCGGTGAATATTGTTATTATGCTACTACAGTATACATGGGCAAATCAAGCGGAGTGTGGGTAGAGAAGGTTATTTGGCCCGTCAAAAAGAATTTGACAATCATGACTCCGAGTGAGATGTGGAAATGGTTTTATTGGTTATAGGTCATGGATGCCATGGATGTCGCAACTGTGCAGATGCTGTGGATTGGTGCCGGAGACGATACAGCATGTCCTTTGTTGCCCAGTGATGTCGGACATGAGGGGTTTGGATTGGCCAGTAAAGGACGCAATTATAGACTTTGTACGGTGTGGTCGAGTTGGTGTATCCGTGGAGCTAATAGACTATTTCGATTGTTTTTGGAAGCGTGCTGGGAGTTAGTTTGGTCGCCATGATGGATTTACTGATTATTGATTTATTTTTATTTTCATTAAATTGGATTCTGTTTCTTTTTTCTGTTATATTATTATTGTATTGTTGTATTGTTTATGTTTATGTACGAACACCACCATTCCGTTAAGATTCATTCAATTGTGGAATAAAAAGATTAGAATAGATTACTACAGTATACGTTGTGCGGTCCGGACATAGGATGGGTCCCGGAAAAGTGTCCTGTGCGCAGTACGTTAGGCCCACAGAGGTGCCATTAACGTGGATTGTCCTGTGTCCGGACCGGGGACGATGCGCAGCGTATACTGTATATATAAAAGGGTAGAGTTGTCTATCTCGCTCCCCCGTTATAATAACGCTGCAACGCTAAACGTTGCAATGGATGAGTCGTTGCAATGAGGTGCGGGCTGCATTGTTGTTTTGTGTGCTTTTTCGTTCCTCATTCCATATCACAAAAGACCAGAGTTGTGAATTGTTCCCCCGACAATAGGACGACAATGCAACTATGCAAATGGCGGCCAAATTTCATTCAATCCAAACCCCGCTGTACCGACACAACCATTGAAATGTGTGGTGTAGTAGTGTTAGTATAACGGGGTTGTTATTTACAGCGCGGGAAGACGGGGCAAACATCTAATATAATGGTAACATCATCACACGTAGCGAAATAAACATCCGTCCAAGGACTGGATGGTAGTGGATATATTTCGGTAGTGTCTTTGACGTATTAAAATTAAAATTTTGACTGCACGTGACCTTTAAGGAATTTTAAATTTCGACATTTACCCAGCATAACAACCGTTTGCAGTTCTCTCGTCGAAGCTTCGATCATTTTGGTTATTCGTTCCAATTCGCGATCTGCTCCGGTTGCCATCGTGTTAGATACTTGGGAAGACGTGAGAGAAGTTGAACTTGGTCGTCTTTCGAACGCGGTTACTTTCCCGGTCACTTCTATTAGCTCTTCGAGGGATAACTGGAATTTTAATTTAATTAAATTATAAGATTTGTGAAATCTTTTTTATTTATTGTTGTTTTTGTTTTTACTTCTTTTTTCAGTTGTGTTTTCGGTGGTTTAAGAGATCCAAAGTTTGTTGTTTTTATGTGTTCCACTGCTGCTTCAAAGGTGACTAAATCAAAGCTGCTTTTGTCTACGGTTGAATTTGGCCAATGGAAATTTAATATGTAGAATAAATTGCTGGCCAAATGCGTTAATTTAGACTGGATGATTACTGTCACCTTAATTTAAAAATGTAATTAGAAAAAAATAATTTTCTTTGAAAAAATTGAATTTTTCTGCGAAAAATTGAATTGAATTTTTCTGTGAAAAATTGAATTTTTTGAATTTTTCTGTGAAAAATTGAATTTTTTGAATTTTTGTCTGGAAAAATTGAATTTTTTGAATTTTTGTCTGAAAAATTGAATTTTTTGAATTTTTGTCTGAAAAATTGATTTTTTGTCTGAAAAATTGAATTTTTGTCTGAAAAAATTGAATTTTTCTCTGAAAAAATTGAATTTTTCTCTGAAAAAATTGAATTTTTCTCTGAAAAAATTGAAAAATTTGATCAATTGTATTTTTCCTCAATTTTATGAAGAAAAATGCAATTAAAAATAAAATTGAAAATATATGCTCAAATTTAACCCATGCGTACCAAAATCGATATCAAATCTTCAGTTGTTAAAGTCGGTACCTCAACTGTTAAAAAAAATAAAACAAACAAATAAACAAAATTTTTAAGTACTTGTTTTAATTTTTTCGATTTACCCATCTGTAATCTGATTATTTGTTTATTTTCCTTCAAATAACACTTAATCGTCTCAGTCATCACGTGCTAAACCAAAACCAAATAATAAAAAAACGTTAAAAACAACTTCACATCTCAACCAAATTTCCAACCACATACCATCGTATTCCTTAAACAATTCAATTTTTCCATCGGCGTAATAAACGAATCCAACGACGCCAATTCCACAACCTCAAAATACAACACAAAATCAATTAAAACAAATATTTCAACTCAAAATAAATAAATTACAGCTGCTTTTTGTGAGATGCAAAAAACTTCTTTAATTCCCAATTGATCCGCCGTGATGTTCATTTTATCCAATTTCATCAGTTTCACCGCCAAATCTTTATCGTCCGATGATAAATGTTGGCACACGACAGGAAAAATTTTATTATGCACAGTTCCCATGATGTAACTAAAAAAAAAAATTAAATAAAAATTAAAATTCAAAAAAATTCAATTTTTTTTAAAACCTTTCAACAATATATCGAATATGGCCTTCGATTTTGTAATTAGTATCGATAACGTCGGCGTAAATAACAAATAAATCCTAAATAAAAATATTTTTTCAATTTTGAATTAATTTTTTTTTTTTGTTCGTACGGCAATGGTGTCATCGATTATTTCTTTCAGTTTGCTCGTTGTTGCTTTTAAAAATCGGGGCAATACGATGTAATTCGAATTAAATTGCTGCAGCAGCAAATCCAAATTAAAAACTATCTAAAAACGAAGAAATTCAATTAATAATCGATTTTAGACGTCATAATCAAGCAGTACTTCTTCGTGGTCTTGATTTCCATGCAGAAATTCAGCGCATCTATAGAAAATAAAGAATTTATTAATTTTTATTGGAAAAAAAATATTTTTGAGTTATTTTTACTTAGCAAATGTTATATTCTGCACTGCGGATTGAATTTTATCGAGCAGAATGTCGTTTTTACTGGGTTTTACCAATAACTGAATATTAAATATATATTTGATGAAAATACATTTATTAGGTGTGAAATTAATGTAAAAATGCATTATTTCATTCGAAATCAATGTAAAAATGCACTATTTCATGGGAAATTAATGTAAAAATGCATTATTTCATGTGAAATCAATGTAAAAATGCATTATTTCATGAGAAATTAATGTAAAAATGCATTATTTCATGAGAAATTAATGTAAAAATGCATTATTTCATGTGAAATCAATGTAAAAATGCATTATTTCATATGAAATCAATGTAAAAATGCATTATTTCGTATGAAATCAATGTAAAAATGCATTATTTCATGTGAAATCAATGTAAAAATGCATTATATCATGTGAAATAAAAGCACATTATGTGAATTTCACGTGAATATTATTCTATTTACCCTTTGTACGGGTATTATGGGCGCGTCAATGATAATAATTTCAAACTGCTGCGATTTCTGTAAATAAATATCGTCATTTTCTTATCATTTTTAACTGATTATTGATATTGCCTTGTTATATCCATATTCCCTGCCTATTATTTTAATAGTTTTGTTCTCCCGATATCCCGAAATTGTTTTAATTTCGTTCTTTTCAATTTCCAGCACTTTTTTGTTGCTTTCCAAAGGCACGTAAACACTTTAAAAAAAAAAAGAAAAAAAATTAAAAATTAAATAAAAATAACATTTTAAACATCAAATTTAATTATTTGTATACCATTTAAAATGTGGTAAGGCCTTAAGGATGTGATTTTCGACAAATTCATTCGTTATGTTTACATGTTTTATACTCTCGCTTTTGGGGATACAAATTAGAAAACATTTGTCTTGAGCAACGTCAAATTTCTTTTTGAATTTACTCTGCAAATATAAGAATAAAATGTCATTAAATTCATGTATTTTATGGCTATTTAAGTGGAATATTTACTTGTAGTAACCTGAAGTACGGATTGGCATCTAAATCATCTGTGTCTGCGGAAGCCATGATTAAAATTCCAAAGAAGGCGGACTCTAGTGGAAAAATTCAAAAGTTAAAAAAGGGGAATTTTTAAAGATTTCTCGTTTTGTAAAATAAAAATTGATAATTTATACAGTTATCTTGTATCATATTAAAATAATCCAAGCTATAATTTTTATTTTTATTATTTTGATTGTTAATTTGTTATTAAATATGTTAGCCAGAAGTATGCATCATTTTAATGAAAACGGTTTTTTAAAAAACCAATCTCATTAAAATGATGCATACTTACTCAAAATAATAAAATAAAAATTATAGCTTGGATTCAACGACAAACAGGCGACAATAAATAGATGACAAATCAACTAGTAAGAGTTATTTTATTAAATATAATTTTTACGAAAAACGGTTTTTCATGAAAAACTGAAAAACCGTTTTTAAAAATCGAATGCAGCTAATATCTTCTTTAAAACCAACATCTATTATTATTAAAAACTTACAGCCATCTCCAAAAATAGATGGAAAACAAACACCCTTCTCTTACATAAACAAAATCTCTTCTCACACTTAAGTGAGTATACAAATCCCCTACGTGTTTGATTGGTTCTCAAAACTCAGACCATAAAGCCAAAAGATGCAGACAACGCCCAACCAACCAAACAAAGATCCAACTTAATATCAAACAATGGCATCAAAACTCATTTCTGGTATGACACTAGAAGGAACTGACCAAACAATCAGTTTAGCTAGCAGCCTCCTTGACACCATCAATGCCAATAGATGTTGTGCTGTCAGCATTGCCAATGCCACAAAGTGCCCACTAAGAAGTCCACTCTGCTATTACATCATGGAAGCGTGATGGATTTACCTAATATTATTCTACCTGGCAACACTGGACTTATAGTTGTGCACAAGGTAACTGATGATTCTATTGCTGCCTCATCTGGTGTAATTACTTATGAAATTGGTGGAACTTATGGTTATCAGCAGTTGCAGATAATGTGGAGAATTCCTTTGGATTTGAATCTTTTTGATAATAAGTTGAATATCAGTGTTGGGACAGTGAAAGCTGGTGCTGAGTTATATGAGGATATGGTGTCTGGAAAGTGTGGTAATTTGGTGTTGCCAGGTCATTCAAATGCACCATTTGCATTTCCTGTGGTCAAGTTCTGTTTTGATATAAGAGCGGTTATGAACGATAGTGGTAGGACTCCGTTAGCGGTGTATTTTGGACCGTATGATATGTCGGCGTTCTATTCGCTAAAGATCTATAATTAATTATCAGTTATAATACCACAAGAAAGTAGGCAATTGTTGCTGTAGTAGTTCGTGCTTAATGATCAATGATGATGCTTAATGATGATAATATGAGAATTTTTTTAAAACCAATAAATTAGAGCAAAGGAGCGATTTTGGTGATAGTACACCACATGCTATACTATCAGTTGTAATACCACAAGCGCTACTGTGATTGTCGAAATAAGCTTGTAACAATGAATTTTTTTACTCGGTAAAAATGGCGAGTGCATCAAAAATTGCGACCTGAATAAATCACGAGTTCCCGCAGGGCACGAGTGGTTTATTCTGGTCGCAATTTTTAGATGCACGAGTGGTTTTACCAATGAGTAAAAAAATGAATGGTTGCAAGCTGTTTCGACAATCACTAGCGCGAGTGGAATTCGGGAAGAGAATCTAACATCCAAACAAATAAATAATCAAATACGAAAACAACAACAACAACAACAACAACAACAACAACAACAACAACAAGAAATATAACAAAATGTAAATCCCCATCGCGCCATCGCCATTTTTGAATTGGGGTGGGGTGGCTCGCTCTGACTACTAATTGTTACAGAAGTGGATAAAAGAGAAATTTATTTTTGGATATTTTTTATGGTGCTAAATAATCATAATAATAGGCGCGCCAACCAATGACATTCGACCAGAAATTCGAATTCAACAAATCCGTGCGTGCGCTCCCATTGATAGTTTTTACGAGTTAGATTCTCAGTGTAATTAGTCTCCCGTTGGTCGAAATTTAACAATGAAACGATTGTTTAAAATCGCTCTGTTTGCTCTAATTTATTGATTTTAAAAATTCTTATAATGGACTCATCAATGTTCGATGAGTCGTACAATTTAATAAACAATTATCTCATTTAGCAGTTTGTATCAATTTTTTTAAAAAATTTTTATTTTATCAGCTTAAAAAAAAAATTCTAAAAAAATATGTAAAATAATATTTGAAAAATTAAAAATCTGTTGTTCAATGTATTTATGTATACCGTATATGGTATTAAGAAAATTGCTCCGCTGTTAAGCAAAACAAATACAAGTCCTCACCAGTCAACTTCGCACACTAATTCCCCAAACCAAACGAAACAATGCAAAGCCAAAAAACTTCTCATCTCAACCGCTAAAAAACTTTCTTTCGAAGACTTCATCCATAACATATTCCCTAATCTCATCAGATGCACAAACACCCAGAAACAAAACAATATATACTACAAATGAGGAGTTATTGGTTTGGACTTTGGTTTGGTTTATTGTGATAATGATGCTTCGATTGACTTTTCACGTAATACTGTGGAAAAGAGGAGATCAAAGCACATTGATGTCCATTTCCACTGGACTAGACAATTTGTACGTAGTGGAGACGTGCGTTTGTTTCATGTTGGTACTAAGATATATTTTGCAGATGGCTTTAGAAAGCCTTATGATCGGCATAAATTAGAGAGTTTTTGTTTACGGTTGTTCGGTTGATAGATGGATGTTTTTTTCATTTTTGTGAGTGCACAAACACCCAAACACTTAAAAAACTGATAATTATTCAACAAATTCAAAACCCAAATCGCAATTATAAATTATATATAATTTTTATACATAATTTTATAAAATCTTTTATAACTTTAACAAACACATTAAACATTTCTGAGAGAAAATAATTTAATGACTGTATAATTAATTTCATTCATTAATTATCGTTAAATTTTAGAGGCTCTTAACTGTATTCACTAATGAGCTTATTCAGCAACACTTGTTTCAAAGTATTTTCCCAAAAGTATATAATGTGCAGGTTTTTTCAAAAGCAAAGCATCACTGCAGAAAATTGTCTTCGATTATTTGCTGCTCCAGCTAGCTCAATACTTTCAACTGTGAAAATGCAAGCAACTCTTCTTCGTTGGTTCTTCTTCTTCCTCGTTTTGGCAGCCACAGAATTGTAAGTAAAAACGGCTTGGTTCAAAACATGGAGTCCTATATGATCCATGGAGTGCTCCAATTTCAATTTCCAGTCTACTTTACCTAGTAAGGTGAGGACAGCCCGCCGCAGGCGTTAGGCTAGGACATGGGAAAAGTGAACTGGAAATTGAAATTGGAGCACTCCATGGATCACATGGGACTCCATGTTTTGAACCAAGCCAGTAAAAACAGTCCATTCAGTATCATTTTTAAAATATATAAGCCACAATAATATTTTTTTTATTTTTCAAGTGTTCTCACTGTAAATGGCGCATGCAGTGCAGAGAAACACTATTGTAGTACGAAACGTAAATGTTGTGAAAACCTCAGATGCCAGAGATACAAATGTGTCTGAGTGATAAAAGCAATTTCAACTGTTTGACTTTTAAATGAAATAAACTGTCATCACATGTAAATGCCAAACTATTAATTTTTCTGTGTTGACACTGATCCAAGCAGAACACCTTTACATTTATCACCAAATTCGTTGGAAAGACAGTTAAAACTAACGTTTATTCCATTATTTAAATAATTTTATTATGACATATTTTTTATTTTATAACAATTCCAATGTGTGAGAATAAATTTTTTTTAAATAGTGGAATAAACGTTATTTTTAACTGTCTTGTAATCTGCTCGTATAGTGGAATTTATTTATGTGATTAATTCTATCGGTTCTCCGCGTGCGCGATGGGTTGAAACAATGAACAGACAACAATTGTAATTTTGGATCGATTTTATTAATAAAAACTAAACCTAACATCTAACATTGGCAATACACTATTAATCAATCAATTTCTCTTACTGAAATTCTCGGCATTCAATATTAATTTCGAATGGAGAGCGCGAATCGGGTCGGATCAATCGGGGTAAACCAGATTGGCAGCGGAGTTACCTCGCGTTAATCGCCCTAGCGACCGCAGCGGGAGGGACTTAAACACTAGGCGGTTAGTCCCTGCCCAGGCCTTTCTCAAGGCTACGCTACTGGACCGTGAGTTCAGTGGTCAGTCGCGTCCTGGGCCTTCTGGGGTGTCCAGATAACCTCCTTTGCGGAAGGTCTTGTTCCCCAGAAAAGAGCTAAGTCCAGGTCCCAAGGTAAGATTCTCTCCGGTCAAGCCAGAGAGTTCCCAGTTCTTGGGGCCTGAAGTGGGTTAGTATTAGTGCAAAGCTTTATTTCAAAGAGAAGGCAAAGGACCAACTAATCATAGTCAAAGTCAAAAGCCAACTGATTTATTATAAAAAACTTGCTCACTACAACAGGTTGGTGTTACACACCATAACAAACAGGGCATGAGCTCATGAGCTCATGAGCTCATGCAAGAAAAGGCTTAACAGAATAGAAAATAGGTTTAACAGAAAAATAGGTTTAACAGAATAGTAACGCGCGTGACCGTCAACAATAACGATGGCGTTAAGGACGGACTCGCAACAGATCAGGAATGGCGAGGGGTGTTGGCAAGTTCGCGTTTTTATAACGTCTTGACCGGAAGTGGTCGTTTTCTGGACATTAAGTCCTGGCGGTCACGTTTTAGTGGCGCCGCCTAGTGTGAATGTGGCAAACCTATGCCACATGTGTTTCCTGACTTTAGGATGTGGGTGGGTGCTATTCAGAGTTGCCTGCCTAATCCACTGTCCAACTTCTGGCCACTCGAGGACCAAATGTGATCTGTCTTGTCATTTTGTGCTGGGTACAAACTCTGTGTTTCTGTCTCAGACTGCTAATTTCCCTATTTGTTCATACTTGGCCCCTTACTGCTGATGAGCTGAGAGGGCCGCCTTCTTCATCCATCACTCGGTGTGATGGTTCTATTTAATAACCATTGTTTTACAGTTAGTGACGACATTTTTAGTAGCGACACTAAAAAGGGCCAGTGCAAACCAACAACCGAGGAAAACCCCCACTTAGGAATGGCGCGTAAACCATGAGTATATGATTTGTTTACCTTTGTGAGTGGCCCTTTTAGCCTTAGGCATGCGCCACTCATCCTTTGTCATGGTCAGCCTGACCGTAGATACTTGTTATAGTTAGGGCTAAGAGCTGACCAGCTCTTATATTGTTATCATGCTCTAAATGTTTATATAAATGTATGGCATCCAGGTTGTAATTGTTTAGAATGTCACACCATCAATGCTAATAGATGTTGTGCTCTCAGCATTGCCAATGCTACAAAGTGCCCACTAAGAAGTCCACTCTGCTATTTACATCATGGAAGCGTGATGGATTTACCTACTATCATTCTACCTGGCAACACTGGACTTATAGTTGTGCACATGGTAACTGATGATTCTGTTGCTGGCTCATCTGGTGTAATTACTTATGAAATTGGTGGAACTTATGGTTATCAGCAGTTGCAGATAATGTGGAGAATTCCTTTGGATTTGAATCTTTTTGATAATAAGTTGAATATCAGTGTTGGGACAGTGAAAGCTGGTGCTGAGTTATATGAGGATATGGTGTCTGGAAAGTGTGGTAATTTGGTGTTGCCAGGTCATTCAAATGCACCATTTGCATTTCCTGTGGTCAAGTTCTGTTTTGATATAAGGGCGGTTATGAATGATAGTGGTGGGACTCTGTTAGCGGTGTATTTTGGACCGTATGATATGACGGCATTCTATTCGCTAAAGATCTATAATTTATTATCACCTATAATACCACAAAAGAGTAGGCAATTGTTGCGGTAGTAGTTCGTGCTTAATGATCAATGATGATGCTTAATGATGATAATATGAGAATTTTTTTAAAAACCAATAAGCAAAAGAGGGATTTTGGTTATAGTAAGTACACCACATGCTATACTATCAGTTGTAATACCATAAGCGCTACTGTGATTGTCGAAATAAGCTTGTAACAAAGAATTTTTTTCCTCGGTACAAATCGCGAGTGCATCAAAAATTGCGACCTGAATGTAATTACGAGTGCCCACAGAGCATGAGTGGTTTATTCTGGTCGCAATTTTTAGATGCACGAGTGGTTTTGCCAGTGAGTAAAAAAATGAATGGTTGCAAGCTGTTTCGACAATCACTAGCGCGAGTGGTATTCGGGAAGAGAATCTAACGAGAAAAACTACAACAACAAATTTATATCTATATTTCTCAAAGGACTTCACGAGATTTCGCGAGATTCCACGGGATTTTATGGGATTCTATGAGATTTCGCGAGATTGGTATTCGGGAAGAGAATCTAACGAGAAAAACTAAAAAAAATCCAGTAAAAGTAAAATTTCAAAAAAACATTAATTTCTAAATCGAATAAATATAACATAAAAATGTAAATGACCAAGTACCCCATCGCACCATCACCATTTTTGAATTGGGGTGATGAGGTGGCTCGCTCTGACGGCTAATTGTTACAGAGGAAGATAAACCAAAACGATTATCTAAAATCGGATATTTTTTCATGGTGCTAAAAATAATCATAACAATAGGCGTGCCGACCAATGAGATTCAACCTGAAATTTGAATTCAACAAATCCGTGCGCGCGCTCTTGTTGATAGTTTTTACAAGTTAGATTCTCAGTATAATGGACTATTTAACGGAATATTATTCATCAATGTTCGATGAGTCGTACAATTTAATAAACAATTATCTCATTGAAAAATCTGCTGTTCAATGTATTCATATACCATACATGGTATTAACAAAATTGCTCCGCAGTTAAGCAAAACAAATCCAAATCCTCACCAGTCAACTTCGCACACTAATTCCAAACCACACAAATTATCTAAACTACGCGAAACAATGCAAACCCAAAAACTCTCATCTTTCGAAGCATTCATCCATAACTCCCTAAAATATTCCTCAGAATGAATGCAAATACGTGCACAAACACCCAGACACTTAACTGATAATTATTTAACAAATTCAAAACCCAAATCGCAATTCTCATAAATCGAATCACGTGTTCGAATAAATGAGAGAAAAAAAAATACTACTCATTTCACACATTAAAACGCCATGGCGGAAGAGGGGGGGAAAGACGGTAGGTGGTGACACCTAGAATAAAAAGCGAGATGAAAAGTCATGTGATTAAGTGAGGAACGTGGAAGCGTTTATTCTGGATTATTTATTTGTAATATTATGACTGAGAAGTTATTGGTTTGGACTTTGCGATTTTTCGTAGGCAAAAAAAAATACGAAATCATAAAAAATTACGAAATTATAATATGATTTCATATTAATTTTCGTTTAATTCGAATTTCGTAACGAAATAAAAGAACTATTTCGTGGGCTATTTCAACTTCGTTTGTTGTGCATGTGTTCTGCCATTTTGACTCGCTCTAACCTAGAATCTAACAGCCCAAGTTAACTGATTGATTTTGAGAAGGAACTTAAAATGTATGTTTTACTGTTAAAATAAATTTGTTAAAATTTTTAATTATATTAGTTGGCTTTGTTCGTTCGTTCGCTTCGTTCGTTTAACGTACGAACAAAGTGTGGAATGATTTCATCTTGCATGATTTTAATTATAATTAAATAAAGCTGATCGTATAGTGGATTTTTGTTTGTTAGGCCTATGAATTTTTTTTGGTTCGTTAACGTGTGCGGTGGATTAAAACAGAGTACAATACATTTGCAATTCCATTGTTTTTATTGTATAACACTACTAAAACAATACACTACAATAATATAAACTGTGGCAAAATACAATCAATTCTGTCCTACCGTCGTCAATTGTTTCGATTCTAATTTCGGCTTAAAATATTCCATTCGGCTCTCAAATCGGTTCGGCTTCTCTCGTCTGCACCGCGTGTTGTACAACTCACAACGCGATGGCCGTCAGCGATGACGATACGTCAAAGGCAGACTTCGGGTCGCGAAGGGAGTGGGCGAGGAGGAAATCATCGCCCAAATCTCGTTCCTCGTGATATTTGAGATTTACAAATCTCAACAAATCCAATAAATTTGCCAAATCCACACAAATCCAATAAATCCACACAAATACACCAAAATTGATACAAATCCACCAAAATTGATACAAATCCATACAAATCCATACAAATCCACTCAAATTCAAATCCAAATCCTTGAAAAAGGCACTAAATACGGTATAAATACACACCAAATCCACGAATTCCAATGTAAATACGTAAATCCACTAGAAATCCACCAAACTCAGCTGAAATCTAGAAGTTCACACTGAAATCAACAAATCTGGCTCGGACAGCAAAAAAGCAGATTTGATGACCTTTTTTTTTTTGCTTATGCACTTCCGGACAAGATTTCGGTCGAAACCCCCAACTTCCGGCGCGCGAATACGCCCAAAAAATTAATACAAATCCGCCAAATCTACATCAGATTTTTGGGATTTACAAATCTCGTCCCCAATTTTTCGAATGATTACCCCCTTGGGAGTGGGTCTGGACAAGTTCTGCTTTTTATATTAGTGGACCGGAAGTCCGAATTCGTCCAGTGGACGATTTTGGCAATTGGTGCGTTTTTAGCGCCATCTGGTTTAATTAATGTAAAACTATGCCACAAAAGCGATAATGATGTTGATTCCATCTATTCGTTTTTTACTGTCTGACAAACAGTACCATCTTTTTTAAAATTTATTGAGGGTTTAAAAGAAAATAAAACAATTTGAAATTTATATAGGTTTAATATAGGTTTAGTTCTTAAATTTTTTGTATTTTAAGAATAGTCAATTTTTTATCGCAACCTGTTGTACGAAATAATAATTACGAAATATTTTTAATTTTGTAATTTTTCTTACGAGAATTCACAAAGTCTCTAATAAGATTCCCTACTCTCACTCCGCCACCAAATTTACAGCGCATAAAATTTTATTTGTAGCATTTTAATTCTCCCCTGATCTCGTCATAAATAGTCATGAATTCAGACACCACCTGTTGCAGCCTCTAGTGTGGGTTTTTGTTATTAGCACCTAGAGGCTGCACTCAGAATCAATACTGTTACTATTCTGTTAAACCTATTTTTCTGTTAAACCTATTTTCTATTCTGTTAAGCTCATGAGCTCATGCCTTGTTTGTTATGGTGTGTAACACCAATCTATTGTAGTAAGCAAGTTTTTTATAAAAAATCAGTTGGCTTTTGACTTTGACTGTGATTAGTTGGTCCTTTGCCTTCTCTTTGAAATAAAGCTTTGCACTAATCCTAACCCACCTCAGGTCCCAAGCACTGGGAACTCTCTGGCTTGACCGGAGAGAATCTTACCTTGGGACCTGGACGGAACAAGACCTTTCGCAAGGGAGGTTATCTGGACACCCCAGAAGGCCCAGAACGCGACTGACCACTGCACTCACGGTCAGGTAGCGTAGCCTTGTGAAAGGCCTGGGCAGGGACTAACCGCCTAGTGTTTTAAGTCCCTCCCGCTGCGGTCGCTAGGGCGATTAACGCGAGGTAACTCCGCTGCCAATCTGGTTTACCACCACCACCACCAGGTTGTGAAATAATTTGTTACCGCATGAACGTTAAAACAATTTTATATATAATTTTATATATAATTTTATATATAATTTTATATATAATTTTATATATAATTTTATATTTTATATATATATAAAATCTTTTATAACTTTAACACACACATTAAACATTTCCAACAAAAGGATCTTAATTTAATGATTGTATAATTAATTTCATTTATTAATTATCGTTAAATTTTAGAGACACTTAACTGAATTCACCAATGAGCTTATTCAGCAACACAAGTTTCAAAGTGTTTTCCAAAAAGTATATAAAGCGCTTTGAAAGCAAAGCAAAACATCACTGTGTAGAAAATTGACATCATTTGCTGCTCAAGCTACGATACTTTCAACTGTGAAAATGAAAGCAATATTTCTCCGTTTGTTGTTCTTCTTTCTCGTTTTGGCAGCCACAGAATTGTAAGTTGAACCCATCCTTTGTAGTGTCATATTGTCCAATTTCAAAATGAGATGTAAGCTCATAAAGAATTCTAATTTTTTAAATTTTTATTTAAAGTGTACAAGCAGCAGCAGATTGTAAAAAAGCATATGTGAAATGCCGTGATAATGAAGAGTGTTGTAGCGGCTTGGTTTGTATGGTTAGAAGATGCTCTAAAAGTTATTATTCTTAGTAATCTGATGATGCAGTCAATTTTCTTTGTATGAATACAAAATGAAATAAAAAGTCATTTCAGTCAATTCATTTTTTTCTTGTTTTGTATACAGGGTGTCTGATTTAAACAAAACCGGTCCAATATCTCCAAAAGTATTTGAAATACAATAATAAAACAAATTCAGTTATACAAATCCATGATGGGCTCTCCAAAAATGCCAAAAAATTTGACCTTGGACACGTTTTTCAAGGTCATTGGCATATTATTTTTAAAAAATCTAATTGGAATTTTGAAGAGCATCCTTTGTTTGATAGAAATCAGTTATTATACAATGCAATATTGTAATAAATTTGCGAAAAAATCCATAAATGCTGTTAGAGCCATTATTCCAATTTCAACAATTTTTATGTTGCACACATTTTTATGTTGAAGCGCTTTAGTGCTGTTACCATGGTTACCATGGTTTTACCAACTGACGCTAGTTGTCACCGATTGTAAAAATCAAGACACTCGGTCAAAATGTGATCATTTGAACAGCATGCAAGGTGTTTAATCATCTATTATAATAATTGTGTATATTAACTTAATTTTAATTCCAATTAGTGCAATTAATTGCAATTGATATGAAATGTGAACTGAACATGTGCCGACTGCTTCGTTTATTCTCTACTTTGCATATAGGCGTTGTATTTTAAAAGCGCTCTCACTAAAGAGAAAAAATGCAGCGAAAACAGCAAACGTTTTAAGCTGAGATTTTAAGGGGCTCATATTTTCTCTTTACAATAACTTTTTTTTTATAAGTCTGAAAAGTACCAAATAAATTGAGTGTATGTAAAACCACTTTTTGAACAGCTCCAGAAAATTTCAGATTTATTGAAAAATTTTTTGAAAAAAATTTGTATTCAGAACTATTGCCTGTGTCAATTGTCCCATTAGACAGGCTTCTGAGGGTTAATAAACAATTACCTCTTTGAAAAATTAGAAATCTGTTGTTCAATGTATTCAGACACCATATATGTTATTAACAAAATTGCTCCGCAGTTAAGCAAAACAAATCCAAATCCTCACCAGTCAACTTCGCACACTAACTCCAAACCTCACAAATTATCGAAACAATGCAAACCCAAAAAGCTGTCATCTCATCCGCTAAAAAACTTTCTTTCGAAGCCTTCATCCATAACTCCCTAAAATATTCCCTAATCTCATCAGAATAAATGCAAATGTTAATGTTTTATGTATTTTTGTCTTCTTAATAAACACACGCGACACACATCTTGTTTAACAAAGGCAATGTGATTAGTCATCTTTTATTAATGTACGCATGCTTGGATGATCGCTTTAATTTTTACAGAACAAATCCCTCACAGCAAATACGTGCACACACTTAAAAAACTGATAATTATTCAACAAATTCAAAACCCGAATCGCAATTCTTATAAATAATTGCACATAAATCGAATCACGTGTTCGAATAAATGAAAGAAAAAAATTACTACGTACTCATTTCACACATTAAAACGCCATGGCGGGAGAAGACGGTACATAGTGACACCTAGAACAAAAAGCGAGATGAAAAGTCATGTGATTAAGTGAGGAACGTGCAGCGTTTATATTGTAATATTACGACTGAGGAGTTATTGGTTTGGACTTTTATTTAATAAGAGCCCCTACTCTCACCCCGTGACCAAATTATTTAATTCTCCCCTGATCTCGTCATAAATAGTCATAAATAGTCATAAATAGTCATGAATTCAGACACCACCACTACCACCTCTTCTCAGGTTGAGACCCAATTTGTTACCGCATGAACGTTAAAACAATTTTATATGTAATTTTCTAAAATCTTTTATAGCTTTAACAAACACATTAAACATTTCCAACCAAAGGATCTTAATTTAATGACTGTATAATTAATTTTAATTTCATTCATTAATTATCGTTAAACTTTAGAGACACTTAACTGAATTCACCAATGAGCTTATTGAGCAACACATGTTTCCCAAAAGTAGCAAAGCAAAACATCACTGTGCAGAAAATTGACATCTCAAGTTCATCAATACTTTCAACTGTGAAAATGCAAGGAACTCTTATCTTCTTCCTCCTCGTTTTGGCAGCCACAGAATTGTAAGTTGAACCCATCCTTTTTAGTGTCATTTTCCAACAACATTTTTCAAAATCAGATGTAAACTCATAAAGAATTCTATTTTTTTTTCTTTGTTTCAAGTGCCACCAATGTGCAAGCTTGCGTTAAATTTCCTACATGTAAGTAATCTGATGATGCAGTCAGTTTTCTTTGTATGAATACAAAATGAAATAAAAAGTCATTTCAGTCAATTCATTTTTTCTTGTTTTGTATATACTGTAGCATAGGTTGGGTCCCTATAATAAACGCGAATATGAATAAACGCGAACTCGAAATTCGCGCTTCTTCATTCGCGGTTATTCATGGTTACCATATGAATAACCGCGAAATGGAATTTTTCGCGTTTATTCATATCGCAAACACAGAAAAATTTCGTTTCGCGGTTATTCATATTCTGGCTCATCCAGGTGGAGAATATGAATAACCGCGAATTATGCACAGAGTACCGAAATGCACCAGAAAACCCATTTGCGCCTGCGGCGCCTGATTTACAAACAACCTCATCAAGACAGGTTACAGGTTAAAGCGGTCACCAAAGTGCGCGAAACAAAAACAACAAAGTACAAGTTTTTCCCAGGAAAAATTCATAATTCGCGCTTATTCATATTGCATAAAACTATAAAAAGCAATTCGCGGTTATTCATATTCTGCATATGAATAACCGCGAATCGAAATATTTCGCGGTAATTCATATTCGCGTCTATTCATTGTTTTCGCGTTCGCGCGTATTCAGAATTTCCAAGTTCGCGCTTATTCATATTCGCGCTTATTATAAGCCCCCCATAGGTTTGAGCCATTGTCGCATAGACCAAATTTAAGAAAATTGCGCAAAATATTTTTTACCAAATTCAAACATTTTTGGATAAATATTTCACCAAATTCAAAAATTTATGGATTTAATTTTGCGTGTTTTTGCTATTTTTTATTGTGTGACGGTCCAAAATCGGAAACTACTTATTATTCTGCCACTAGATGGCGTTGACTGTTTGTCCGCGCCAAATTCAAACTACAGTTATCAGTTATTCTCACTTTTGGGTCTAATAAATAACTAAGAACAGTTTGACAAGTAAATAATTCATAACAGAGTGTATATTTATTGAATTATGATAAATAATAATATTTCACATTATTATTTATACATTGGATGGAAATCACTTGTGAAAGTGATTATCAGTTAGGGAAAGTATTGTAAGGAATTCCTTACAACACTTACTCTTTTCATGTGTATCTAGGTAATTGGTCGCACCTGCGACCTACTTCCTAGTTTGTGTAGCTGACCCTTGACCCTGGTCAAGCAGAGTTCACTTGGACCCTGGCAGGAAGTTGTACCGATTGGCCCAACTCCCGGCATGTCATAGTTAAGCTTATAGTGCCCGCCTCTGATGGTCATACTGATGTTCAATTGGACACAGGCTGACCACCAAGTGAGCGACCACTATAAAAGGGCTTGCAGAGCTCTATTTGGTTCCAGATAACCCTTAAAGATATATTGATATTATGTTCAGATTTACCTAGTTGACGTGGTTTCAGAACGCTTTTAAGACTCTCGAACCGGCAGGTGCAACAACCGTAAAGACCGTAGTGAGCCATAGCATTTATGTTATGAAGGCCTATGTACCGCGAATATACAAAAGTGATGATGACATGATGTTGTGACACATCGGAGAGTGGTGATTATTGATCTGGACATGCCAGTTATCGTGACCACTCTACTTTCGGTTGGATAATTATCTATTAACGTGTTAGTCGCGATGCGGAGCGCCGGACTATAAGGATGAAGGCCAAGTGGGTTGCTTGACCCACGCGACACCCACTCAACTCTTGTTTACGGTATCTATGTTATCGTATTGTCTTGTTAGCGACACTCTGGTCAGATGGCCCGAGTATTGATCATCATCTGTCTGGGACACATTGTCATTCGGCAATGCCAGTCCAAACCTTGTGACGAATACAGCCAAAAGTCAACCGTTAGTCGGATCGACCTCCCACTCCAAATCCTGTTAGAACCACTTCAGACCAACCAGGAATGACAGATAGAGATCCAGACCTAGACATACTCCAGATTACCCTCTTATATATATATATGATTATACTCTGTTCGATAGCATACTATTCCTGGCTTTAGATTTGTATAAGTAATTGATAGTCAGTGCTTCTGTTAATAAATGCAGATTGTCATGTTTTGATAAGTTATGTGTATACTTTTCCCTCTGAGTTTCCGTACATTTTCACACACTGAGTTATCACTTCCGCATCTCGCGTAGTTGGTAGTGATTTAGTCGGTATTTCGAGGTTATTACCGCTTGGTAATTTCCCCGAATATCGGATCGTCACACGTGGAGGTTCCACCGAGATGAGGTTGCGATTTCATTGTGTGAAGATTGCGATTCGATCAGGTGTCTATTCATGTGGGTAGTACACTTTTGTCTGTTGTGTAGACCTGTATCTTGTAATGCGTGATGTGGTCGAATGGCCACAAAATATCATCCCTGATATATAATATACTTTTATTATTCGGTCTATAATAACATCCCACCCACTAGTCTATTCTGATAGAATTTAGGTTACGGTCGATAACAAAATAGTGCCGTAATATTTAGGGGCGGATGTGTGCGTAATTTCCGACGGGGTGGATGGATTTCTTCGGATGTCCCCTGCCCTATTGAGAAATAATTGCATATCTGCGGAATTAAGTAGGGTATTCGGGTAACACCGAAAGTTAGAATCTTGCATTTTCCAAAGTAACTTCATCAGACTTGAGTTGTACTCTACATCGGCCAATCTGAAACTTTTTCTTTGGATGTGGAGCGAGGCGCAATTTCGTTCTTAGCGAGTTGCACCATTCCATGTAGAGGCGCTATTCGGGGGAGCCATCGTTCCTCCTATCGGGCTGAAACAAGAAACTCTCTCTGAGCTGTGAACAGGATGATGCCGGCAAAAGAATCCCAACTGTTTCTATATTAAAAAATTATAAGTGTGAACCAGTAATTATTGTAGTATAAAATTCATGAAAGTTCAGGCGGACTTAGTGAATTTTTCCGGTTCTTGTGCTAAATGTACACAGGTTCGATTGG
>JH431198.1:87380-98596 GCA_000239455.1 Strigamia maritima
CAAAAAAAAAAAAAAAAAAACTAAAAATAAATCCAATTTCTCTTCCCTACAGATACCGTCGTGACCGCCGAAGATCCCGCTCCCCATCCCGCGAAAACAACGACCGACGTCGAACGACCCAACCACCAGCAAAACTAGAAAAACATTCCCGCCGTCGCAAACCATCCGTCTACTGGGACATCGCGCCAGTCGGCTTCGAACACATAACCCCGCTCCAATACAAAGCGATGCAAGCAGCCGGCCAAATCCCAGCACCACTCATCGAATCCAACCCTCAAGCAGCACTTCCGGTGGTCGGCGGCACCATAACCAGACAATCCCGGCGTCTATACATAGGCACCCTCCCATTCGGAGCGACCGAGGAAGAACTAATGGAATTCTTCAACCACCAAATGCACGTTTCCGGTCTAGCCCAAGCGCCCGGAAATCCGGTCCTAGCGTGCCAAATAAACCTCGACAAAAACTTCGCCTTCCTCGAGTTCCGGTCAATCGACGAGACCACCCAAGCCATGGCGTTCGATGGAATCAATTTCAAAGGTCAAAGCTTGAAAATCCGGCGGCCGCACGACTACCAACCGATGCCGGGAATATCGGACGCACCAGTGGTCAACGTCCCCGGGATCCCGGGTGTCGTGTCCACCGTCGTCCAAGACACCCCGCATAAAATATTCATCGGTGGACTTCCGAATTATTTAAACGAAGAACAAGTCAAGGAACTTTTGACCTCTTTCGGTCAACTCCGGGCGTTTAATTTAGTCAAGGACAGTGCGACCGGTCTTTCGAAAGGTTTCGCCTTCTGCGAGTATTCCGATGTGACTATCACTGACCAGGCGATCGCTGGACTCAATGGGATGCAGTTGGGTGATAAGAAGTTGATGGTTCAGAGAGCGAGTATTGGTGCGAAGAATAATCAGATGAATACGCATGCGCCGGTGCAGATTCAGGTTCCCGGCTTGAATATGTTGACCGGGACCGGTCCGCCGACTGAGGTGTTGTGTTTGATGAATTTGGTCGTGCCGGAGGAGTTGAGGGATGATGAGGAGTATGAAGATATTTTGGAGGATATACGGGAGGAGTGTAACAAGTATGGGGTTGTTAGAAGTTTGGAGATACCGAGACCGATCGATGGGATTGATGTGCCCGGTTTGGGCAAGGTGTTTGTGGAGTTTAATTCGGTCTTGGATTGTCAGAAAGCGCAGCAGAATTTGAGTGGGAGGAAATTTGCTAATCGTGTTGTGGTTACGGCGGCGTATGATCCGGAGAAATATCATCGAAGGGAGTTTTAGGTTTTTTTCTTATTTTTTTTTTTTTTTTTTTTGGTTGGAATTTTGAGTTTTTTTGGGAGATTTGAGATTTTGCGATTTCTCGTAGAAAAAATTACGATAATTTCGTAATCGTAATTGAATTTGCGATTTGTCACGGAAACGTATTATATACGACATTTGATCGGCGGCAGCAATTTCTAGCATAATCGAGCATCTTATCAGAAATTAAGCTTAAGAATTTGGCTCGTGGTTTGTATAAGGTGTTTGACTGATTAATAAACAAAGCTGAGATAATCAAATCGCCACAAATTTGCCAAAATTGCGGCTGAAGCGGAGGGAAAATGGCGTCGAAATTTGACGAATATTGTTGTTATTTCATTCAGTGCACATGCGCAAATTAAGTCGTATTTACGAAATAATATGCGAAATCTTTTTTGTATTTCGTTACGAAATTAATAAAACGAAAAAATTAAAACGAAAAAATTAAAACGAAATCATTAAAACGAAATCATATTGAAATTTCGTTTTTTTTTTTATTATTTCGTATTTTAATTTTTTCGTACGAAAAATCGCAAAGTCTCTTATTACGAATGGAATTTGAGTTTTTCTAATGGAATTTTGTTGGAATATAAAGAAGAATAGGGAAATTTTGTTTTTTCGCCTTTTTTTTTTTTTAAATTGAAAATTGTGGAAAAAGTTAAATATTTGTTGTTTTTATCATGTTTTTCAGTGAATATGATCATTTTCGTTCGAAATAAATGAATTAAAAGTGAAAAAAAAAAATAGATTTTTTTTTTTTTACTTTTTTCAAATTTTATTCGAACATTTTTCATTAAAAATAAACACATCAAAAGCAAAGAAAAATAATTTAAAAAACATGTTTTTCAATGAATTGTGAAATTCGATTTGAAATACAGGACTGTAAAATTTTAATTATTTGTTGTTTTTATCACGTTTATCAGTGGAAAAAAAACAATTTCTTTTGTTATTTCAATGAAATACGATCATTTCATTCGAAAACGAATAAACAGTGGGGAAAATGGATTTTTTTTTATTATTTTTTTTATAAAAATGAAATTTGAGCATTTCATTAAATAAACAAATAAAAGGCGAGCAAAAAAAATATAAAATATCATGTTTCTCAATGAATTGTGAAATTCCCTTAGAAATACACGACTAAAAGTTCAAAACTTTAATTATTTTTGTGAAATGTGTGTCAGTGGAATATGATCATTTCATTCAATATAAACAAATAAAAAGCGAAAAAATTCAATTTCTTTTGTTATTTCAATGAAATACGATCATTTCATCAATAAAAAGTGGGAAAAAATGGGGTTGTTTTCACTGTTTTTCAATGAATTGTGAAATTCCATTAGAAATTCACAACTAAAAGTGCAAAACTGTAATTATTCGTTGTTTTTAAAATGTTTTTCAGTGGAATATGATCATTTCATTCAATTTAAACAAATAAAAAGTGAAAAAATTCAATTTCTTTTGTTATTTCAATTGATCATTTCATTCGAAAACGAATAAAAAGTGAAAAAATAAAACATCTTTTCCAATGAAATGTGAAATCCCATAAGAAATACACGACTAAAAAGTGAAAAAACCATTTTATCACATTTTCTTCACTTTTTTAAAAAAAAAAAATTAAATTTCATTAGAAATATACAAATACAAAGTGATTTCCATTATTTTTTGCGGGTTTTTTTGAATAAAATCCGTAGATTTATTACAAATATACAAATAAAGTTCTTGTTATGTTATATAAAAAAAAAAAAAAATCACCAATGACGTTTATTTTGAGTGGATTTTTTTTCTTCTGTATTTTTTATCTATTAAATGTAATTAATGAACGTGAAAATTGGCTCATTTACAAAATCACCAGATACTTTTTACCCGAATAAACCAATTTTTCAAACGCTAGATCTCAATAAAACATAATTTTAGTCATTTTCCATTAAATATGAATTTCCCGCACATTATCCATCTATTTTTACGAGATATTAACCACTTCCGGTCTCCCCCATAAAATAGCACCGAGAGATTTAGTTCCGGCTTTGATTAATATACAAATAAAGAACGATAGAATTAAAATAAATGTTAATAACAACGGATTATACCCCCAAAGTAGTGAAATAACGCAAAGAGCGATGTAATAACAAAATAATTGTTTATGTGCGAGTGGTCGCAGGTTAACCCTGGCCGGAAGAACCTTTTGGAGCCGTGTGGGCGGGAAAGTCGATTTATCGTATTGGTAATAGATAATCGGTGCAGCCAACACTTGTTTACACACATGACCGGTGAAATCGGTTCGATGGAAATATCTCCGCAGTTGAATTCGATATTTATCATTGATGAAAGTCGATAGTTGATAGAACCATCGGACTAGGAATTTCACTTCGTAGCTTCTGATTGGTTGTAAATCGGGATTGCCTTGGAAACTGACATTCGGTTTGCTTTGTTGCGATAATGGCTAGTTAAAAAAAAAGAAAAAAGAAGTGATAATTAATCGATTTTGTTGTTATTTTAATCAAAGATGGAGTTACTGTTCTTGGTAGTGTAGTTGTTGATTCTGCCGCTTGGGTTCGTACTGCGGTGTCGCCAGTTTCGGAGATGTTGAGGTTTTGGTGGGATAACTAAATATTTTAATAATTATTATTATTTTTTAGATGTAATTTGATTGGTGAAATTTTACATCGAATATTTTGGCTAGTTGTTCCGATACTGTGAGTAAATAAGTTGTGATTTTGCAGGCGTCGTGGATGGCGTATTCGTCGCCGAAACTGCCGCCTTCGATTAAGGATGAAATGGCGCGGCCGAGTTTGGTAAAAAATCCGACTTTGCTGTTGTCGTAAACGACGCATTGTTCTTGTGCCGTGTCGCGGGCTTGGTTGATCAATGATAATAACTGCTGCATCTAAAGTAATGGAAAAAAAATAAGTTACTGTCGTGTTGAACATGTAAATAGGATTGGTTAACTAGCATCCCAATGGTCAAGGTTTGTGGGACATGATTTGTCTCATAAATGAGTGACTGCGAAGATCAAATAACAAAATGTTACTTTATTATCGGGTGGAGGAGGGGGGGGATCTAGTAAAAATTGAATTTTTTAATGTTAAAATGATTTTATGATAAAAACTGGATTTTAGCTGAACATTTTATAAAAATTAATTGTTCAATGAACATTTAATTGCAAAAATTGAATTTTTTATCGTTTAACTCAACATTTTACGACAAAAAATGAACATTTAATGAACATTTTACGGTAAAAAATGAATTTTTAGTTTAAATTAACATCTTATGGCAAAAAATGAATTTTTAGTTTAAATTAACATCTTATGGCAAAAAATGAATTTTTATCGAATAAATAAACATTTTAAGTCAAAAATTTATAACACGTCGGCTAATGTATCGATGTTATTTTCGCGTTTGAAAGACGCGTAGCCGTAAGAGTGGGAGAGCCCCTGATCGAATGTGGCCATCAAACAATAGTGGAGTCCGAAACGCGCCACACCCTATGCGTATACAAATTAATTTCAGGAAAGTTTAGGTTGGAATCTAAAATAACCGATAAGAGAATAACTAAACAAGAGCCAGAGGGGCTGAATGTTAAGTAGGCCCACTTGTGCGCAGATAGCTGCCGCACTAAGGAGCTGTGTGACCTTGAGCAGACATCACTATAAACTCAGGTTTGTTAACAGAACTAAGAGAAACCGGTATTACTATGTTCTCACCTGGTCAGGGAGCAATGCCAACTAAAGCCATAAAAATTATAGAGGATATCAAAGTAGTCTTACATAAAATGCATGGGAACTCAAAGGATGACATTCACAAAGGGTGAAAGGTGGACAAACAACACCTCTAATGAGAGCTAAAAGCCTGATGTGTTAAGATCGAGGTCTAAAGTTGTTATGTCTGCTCCTGAGCTAAAATGCTCCTGAGGTAACATCAGAATGCTGTGATTGGTTGCCAGAAAGAGAGGAAACCAATCAGAGCATGACAGCACAACCAGGAAATAATTGGTATGCATAACTCAGAAAATGGAGCAACGGACCTGACTGATTAACCAACATCAGAGGAGGGGGAAGGGTGGAGAACATAGGTAAAAAACCAAATCACTCATCTGTGACCTTGGCCAGGAGTAAACACAGGATCACAAAGTCACTACAAATTACAAAGGTGTAGGATTAAACACACATTTATTAACAACACAATGGAAAATGGTTGGGATATGCATCAATGGTAATTTGGCCCGTGACAAATTGAATTTTCCTTTTTAAAATGAACATTTTAGGACAAAAAAGTGAATTTTTCAATTTCAATGAACATTTAATCATAAAAATTGAATTTTTAAACCTAAAATCAACATAGTATAACAACAAATCCAATTTCTAATGCCCAAATCAACATTCTACATCAAAAAATACCTACCTGACATTTAACTTCTTCACTAAACAACTGCACATATTGAAACCCAGGTTTCTCCAAATCAATCAGCTGTTGCCGAACAGCAGCAACCATCCCAGGATTAATAACAGGCTGACAATTAAACCCCGATTCATCAAACGCTGGCGACCTCATTTCACTCAATCGATTCAACGGCTCAAAAAGATTCCTTTCAGCTAAAAACAAAACACAAAAAATACCAAATCAAAACAAATCCCAACAAATATCCCAACCAAACTAACCCGTAGCGATCAACTGCTTCAAATTGGACTGCGAATAAACCTTCGTTATCCTGTACAACATGTACGCATTTTTCGACGTGCTCAACTCCATTCGAAAAAAGCGCAAAACAATTCGCTGGAAAAGTATTGAATAAAAAGCAATGTTTTCCATAACGAATCGCTGCCAACTCGTGTCGACCAATTCTCGCTCTTCGCGTCTCCTACCGAAGGACCCGTGATTTCGACCGTACGAAACGTATCGCCATGGCTGAATATAACTCAGCCACGTCTCTAGAACCTAAAAAATAGATAAAATATTAGAAAAATTGATTTTTTAAAAAGGTTTTTTGCTGTTTTACCAGTCGAAATGATGCATCTAAAGGCCAAAATGTGATGGATGTTTGTAGAAATAAATAGAATTTCTTTTGTATAACTTGCGAAACGACGTTACTAAAAAGAAAATGATTAAAATTGATTTTTTTTTTTAAATTATTATTTTTTTATTATTTTTTTTTTTTTTACCTTTGAAGTCTTCTAATGGATGTTCTGATCCGCATGTGTAGCTGTTTGAAAAATAGTGTAGATGTTTGATAAACATTCTTACTGTTCTCATGTGGTCTAGATTGACGACGAATGGTTCCTGGTAAGAAAAAATAATAAAAAATTCGAATAAATGACATATGAAATGAGATATTTTATAATACGAGAGAAGGAAAAATAAAGATGAGACAAGAGTTTTGGAATAAAAATCAATATTTGTGCAATTTTTCATCTAAAATCATTTAATAAAGCTAATAGATTTTTTTTTGCATATTAAAAAACATTTTTGGTTAAAAAAAAATCAATTCTGAGCTTCAAATGTGCGTATTTGTATCAAAAACTGCAATTTTTCTGTTTAAAAATCCTACTTTGCGCCTTAACATGCATTTATGCACCAAAAAATGTTTTTTACTGCATAAAATTATCCTATTACCCTAATCCCGCCTCTGAAGAAAAGACAAAATCAAAGTTATTCAATAGATAGTTTTTGCTGTGCGTTTGTTAGTTCCATTACTTCGAAACAAAGCAAAAACTTACAATATATTGTAAGCGATGAAACGGTTGAAACGGGTCAATCATTCTAACGCCGTCCGCACGAGCGATATACTACGATAATATTTACACACATTTAATTCCTTCATTTCATTATTAACGTTTTCAATAAATAAAACATAATTAACATTCTATAATTTTTTTTAAAAATGTCTACCTGTCCATGTGCCGATAGGATATTCATCCCCTGATGTTCGTGCGTGTTCTGTTTCAACCACATTTCCGCAAAAATCTAAATTGGAAATCAGATTTAATTATAATTTCTAAATTTTTTTAATTAAAATATAAATACTTGTGCAGTTATTTCCGATCTCCATGTTTCTAATCGGGTGCATTCGTTTTGTTTTAAACTCGTAACAGGACTTTGTAGAATTTCTTGATTTTTCAATAGTCTGAATTGACGTACGGGGCTCACATATTGCGGTGGCGATCTGAAATAATAATTTAATTAAATTAAATAAAAATCATGATATTAATGATATTTTACTGCTAAAATCATGCAAAATGATTTATTTTACTGCTGATATATTTTATTTGGATTGAAAATTCCCCTCAAATTCATTGAACTCGTGTAATATAATCAAATTAATGATATTTTACCGCTAAAATCATGTAAAATGATCAAATTAATGATATTTTACCGCTAAAAACATGTAAAATGATCAAATTAATGATATTTTACCGCTAAAATCATGTAAAATGATAAAATTAATGATATTTGACTGCTAAAATCATGTAAAATAATAAAATTAATGATATTTTGCCGCTAAAATCATGTAATATCAAGTAAAATAATAAAATTAATGATATTTGACCACTAAAATCATGTAAAATAATAAAATTAATGATATTTGTCCGCTAAAATCATGTAAAATAATAAAATTAATGTATTTGACCGCTAAAATCATGTAAAATAATAAAATAAATGATATACTTTGAGGGCGTGATAGACCGCGGTGAGATCGAAACGTTGACCGGTAATGGCACAGATTCATCGGTAGGTAAAAAATAATTCAAATAATCGTCTACGATAGTCGGATAAAGCGCTTCACTAGGCACAGTCCAATTGCTGATCACCTAAAAACCACAAAAAAATAAAATCAATAATAAGTGATTTTTCATTTTTACTACTTTTAAATTGTACGGATTAACCAAATAATTCGCAAAATGAAACATATAATATTCAAAAGGATCTAAGTGTTGAGTTAAATTCACATAAAGCCATTTGATTCACTTAAATTCGATTTAATTTGAAAGGATACTTAAAGATACAGTTGTCGCAATTTGTCCCGGGTATTTTTGTAATTTATTCACATACATCATCGGTATTATTCCTTCTTCAAATTGCTTTCTCGTTTGAGCCTAAAATCACAAAAAATCACGTTTTTGAATTTAAATTAACAAACTAATTTATTTTAATGAATTTAAAGTCGAAAATAACGTTTTTTTTATCTTTAAATTAAAAAATAACGTTTTTTTTCTTCTTTAAACTCGAAAAATAACGTTTTGTTATATTTTAATTCGAAAAATAACATTTTTTAATGATTAAAGTCGAAAAACATCATATTTTAATGATTAAAGTCGAAAAATAACGTTTTCATGGGTTTAAATTCGAAGAAAAAAAAACGATTTTATGGGTTTAAATTCGAAAAATAACGTTTTTATGGGTTTAAATTCGAAAAATAACGTTTTTATGGGTTTAAATTCGAAAAATAACGTTTTTATGGGTTTAAATTCGAAAAATAACGTTTTTATTGGTTCAAATTCGAAAAATAACGTTTTTATAAGTTTAAATTCGAAAAATAACGTTACAATTCGATTTTTTAATCGATTTCAAGTGCTCACAGGTAAAAAAGCAACGGGAAAATCAAATCGAATACTGGCATCTCCCATCAACTTATAAATTAAGTCGAAAATCGTTCCTTCGGGTGAGAGAAAGTTTCTAAAAACTTGAAATTCCCTCAAACTCAGCGAGCGGGTTAACACTTTCAAACCCCAATCATTCTGGTAATTCAAACCAAAAATATTGTCGATTAATCGAGGGAAAATACTGGTCAATTCCTAAAATAAAAAATAAATTTTAATTAATAAATGATAATAATTATTTTAAAAAACGAAAATCTTACCCTAATGCTGCCTTCATCAATAACAATTTCGATTTCGCGGCATTTTTTCTCCAGATGATAACGTAAGGCATTTCGGAACCGCGTCTGAAACCCCAATTTTATCATGAAAACTATTAAAATCTCATTTTATTAGCATAAAATCAAACAAACCGTTGCTGATTTAACCAGACTTGCCGCCCGTGAATCGTACACAGCCATTTTTCTACATGCACCTTTTACTTTGCAAATATGACGTCATAATTTATCTTGAATCTCATTTAGAAATTACATTTAAATACGTCATTTGATTGGGTTAAACAGCTTTTGCTTCCATAATGGCGTCGCGGAGAGAGTTTTTGTAAATAAATATCAGTATTTTCTCTCTTTTTCAACATTCACACGTGGACAACGATAAACCAAATGGCAGATGACAGTTTGCCAATGATGTAAGAAACGATATTTTATATTTAAATGATTTATTTTATGATTTATTTATTTTTTTAAATTTTTTTTAAAAAATAGGGATGAAATCAAATTTGATGATTCCTTTATCAACGATGATGAGAAAGTCGACGCCACAAAATCCATCGATGAGGATAATATGGAATTCAAAGAATTGTACCAAAGTCTTGATATTGATGTGAATAATCGCAGCAATCGTTTGAATGCGATTCACATTCGCGGCGTGAATGAAATGAGCACTGAAGATATCGGCGAATATTTTACAAATTTAAAATTCGATTCGATAGAATGGATCGATGATAACTCATGTAAAAAAGAGAAAAAAAGATTAAATTCGATTAAATTATGCGTTAATTTGATGTTATTTTCATATTTTCATATTTTTATGTCTTTATTAGGTAATGTTGTGTGGGAAAATGAATCATTGGCAGCTAAAGCGATCGTATCGAAGAACAAATCGATTATTAAACAGGATAAACAAGGTATAATCGATTTTTGGGTTTAAAAATTGTAAAAAAATTACCTTTTTTAATTTTTATTTTGATTTTTCAGTTTCAAGAGTGGATAATGATGATTCGGAAGACGGGCAGATTGTATCTGATGATGATAATGACGAAGAAAAAGTATAATTTCTTTTTATTTATATTTTTTTATTTATGTTATTAATATTTTATAATTTTCTAGAATTTAATTCCATTTAATGGCGAAAACAAGGACGTTGATGATGTGAAAAATGTCGGAATAAACGATGCGCAGAAATTGGGGATTCCCGTTCCACCCGGTCAATGGGTTGTGGGTTTTCCACACGAAAAATCCAAAGGAATTTTAATGCGATTTGCATTGAAATCCGACAAAAAGGTTCCAGGAGCGGAAAAGCGAAGCCAATATTATTTGAAACATGGAAATCCTAATTATGGAGGTTAAAAATGGACTTTTTTCACAATTTTAATTCATTAATTCATTAAATACGTGAAAAATTTATGAAAATTTGATTATTTTTTTTGATTTTTTTTAAAGGTATGGTTGGACTCATAAGTAAATCGAAGAAAAGGTCGTATCGAGAAACATTTTCCGTTTCGCAAAGTCCTGAACACGAAAAACCGGAAGAATCCATTGATATTTACGAAAGCGAAATCAGAACCGCAAACAAAATGCCGAAAATGAGAATGTATGCTGATGAAGAGTCTCAAAAGAAACGGCAAAAACAGTACGGAAACCTCTCGTTTTAACAATATTAATTTAATAAATTGAAATTAATTGTTTATTTTTAGATTACTTTCGGAAGACAGACAGGACAGACCACCTATTGGTGATTTAAGGAACAAACTGAGCTCGAAAACGCGAGGAATTGTTAATTACGATGAAAATAGAGAACACGAAGATGTGAAATCAAGTGGAGATTTGAGATCAAAGTTGAGACAAAGGTCCAAAGTGAGGCAGAGTGATGAAAGAGACGAAGAAAGTGAAGACGAGACTGATTTGAGACGGAAATTAAATCAAATGAGACGGAGGAAACGAAAGCCCGAAAATTTGATAATCGAACTTACTAATTAAGAATGTAAAAAAAAAAATTAAAAAAAAATAGAAATAAAAATTGTAAAACGTACAAAAAACAAACAAAA